>JAJJMC010028069.1:0-166708 GCA_023531435.1 Papaver californicum
ACCAAAAAATATTTAATTTAAACTCATTTTTCCCCAACAATCCCCCAAGCACCAAAGAATTTGTAACACCATGGGTTAAACCAAACTTTGGAAAAGGAAATCTGAATGTGCAGTATCATTTTGAATTTGATCCTGTTACTAAGGAACACAAAATGATCTGTTTGTGGATAGAGCCCGACGACAATCCCAATGCTTTCTGTGAGGTCTTGACAGTAGGCCAAACTATCTGGAGAAGAATCCGTGATCAGGTCCCGTATTACGATTTTATAACCGGACAATCTGTTTGTTCAAGTGGTTGTATATACTGGAGCAATGTGTATCAAGAGGAGCCGGAGGTAGTACTGGATGTGGATGAAGTCCTAGTGGTGTTTGATGTTGGGAAAGAAAAATTTAGAGTGATTACTGTCCCTAATGTCATCAGTGATAGGGATACCGCAAATGTGGACAATGGTTTGGTTGTTGATTTATTAGATGTAGACGGGCGGGTGGCCATTGTGCGTATAATGAGCAGTTACATTGTCAAGTTGTGCACATTTGATAATGACCATGGTAACAGCAGCAAGAACGGCACAAATACTACTACAACTAGTACTGGTAACAAAAACTGGACTGAAGTTACTATGACATTACCGTTTCCCTCGAGTGAAAATACAAATCTATATTTCCATACTATACCGGGAACATACCAGATTATACTTGAAATATACGAAATAATTGAGTTTGATGATTATTCTCGTAAACAACTAAGTTCAGTCTTGCTATATATTTACGATTGGAAAACGAAGGCATTCAGGAGGATTAAAATCGATGGATTTCCCTCCTGCACTAAACTTCCGCTTTATGGGCATGGCTTATTTGCGTCAATTGGCTCCTCTGTGCTATATCATCCTTCTAGCTCGAGCCTGGCCCTGGAGTGAATTTTTATGAGATTTTAATAATTGCCACTTGTATCCTCAATGTTATTTTGCAATGACATTTTCACCCTTTAGATTCATTTGCTGCTGCCCCAAGAGTCAAGAGTTAAAACCCTATTTATTTTTTCCCCATTTTTCTTAGACCCTAATCTCACTCAACTCCACCATTGCAAAGATCGAGGTATCATCTTTATCTCTCTCCGTTTTTCTCCCTTAATTTGATTTTCGAACAAAAACCCACTTCTTTCTGCCCTAGTTTGTTTCGATTTCTAAGAAATCTGGTTGTTTTAATGTTCAAAAAGTAATGGTTTTCTTTCTTTTTTTTCTTTCAAGACATCAGCAAGTCTATTGTAGTGAGGATATGGCATTGAGAGGAGTATGGCAATTGAAGAAGCTGGTTGTGAGCTATTGTGATTGGGGAGGAAGTAGTCGAGGAATCCGGTATGTCTTTTTCTCTTCTTCTTTAGTTTATCAGGGTTTAGTTGGACGACAGTGTTGGGACGAAGGGAGTCCCTATATGGGACAACTAAATGCAAATTTGTCTGTCACGATTTGTGTACAAAAAAAATAAAAATAAAATTCAATTTCTGGAATTTCAGAAACAAATTGAGACAATTGATAAAATTGGTTATGGATTTCAATCAAAGACAATCAAATGAACAAACCACCAGTTCAAAATTGTTCGAAATAACCATTAGATCGATGAGAATCGATCGAATTCAGTATCATATTCATAGAAATTCAGTAAGAACAACGCATCATCAGAAAAAACAAAGTTGTTCTTCAATGTCCGGTACAGAAGACTGATTTACATATCGGGTAATTTCATAGCTTGTATTATAAATGATGGAGGATGGAGGCACAATTCTTGGATTTCTTTGATTGATGGACAATGTGTATGTTAATTGTGGTTGGTGCAGCAATTGAACTTGCCCAGCAGTTGTTTGATGAAATGCCTGACAAGGTTCTAAGTTTTTCATGGATAGTTTTGGTTGACGAGTACTCGAAATGGACAGTTTTTTGTCTTTTGCGGTCAATTTTTACATGTTTGAATTCAGTTGGATATGTCATTACGAATTGTTATAAATGAAAGTAACTGATTCATTGGTAATACCTGGATGGACAGTGTTAAGACAAAAGTGACCAGTTCAGGTTAAGATCTAAAGGAAACAAATAGTTTAGCTTTTAAGAATCCAAATTTAGATTGTGGCAAAGAACAGTAACAACTGCTAACAAGATATTGGCTAGAGTCACTAGACTTGAAGAAGATCAGAAATTAACAAGAATAAAGAGCGCAGATTAGCACTTTGCCAAATCAAACTCATAGAGTACTCAATGAAAAAGGTTAGGTGTTTGCCAGTCTAGAGCTATACATATATACACAAATTCATCTACACAATTACAGTTATCTTGTCTGTCAATAGTTTTTCTGTATTTGATTCAGTTGGGTACTGAATCTCAATATAAAGAGTCGTGTTTATCGAAAAGAATAATAGATAGTTGTACAGGGTGTTGACTATTTTGAAGGTTGTTGTGATAATGGAACTTGTTTGATTGGTTAGTTTGTCTTGTCTGGTAATTGTGTTTCTATCTAACAATGAGGGTAATTTGGATATATCTGTGGTTGTGTTGTTAATATAGTTGTGATGGTAGATCAGTAGTAGTCTGGTAGCGTATGATGATTGTCGTATAGGTTTCTTAAGTGATTTTGTTGTTGTTGTGGGGGTGGGCACATGATTGCCATGGTTCGTCAGTGCTTATAATGTTTTGGTTACTATCTTTTTCCGCTGATGAAACTATTGTAATGACTGTGAGTTTAAATGGTTGTCTCTTTGTTGTCCCCGTGGGGGCGTATGATTGCCATGGTTTTAGAGTGCACCTATGTTTTACAATACGCATGTCCGACATAAGTACCACAGCCAATAGTCATACACATTTGCATGGAGAAATTTTCAAAAATGAAGTGTCTTTGTTACACAGCCAATTAGAATTAAAATCAGATATTGGGGGTAGTTCAATACTAGAACTAGAAACAACTGTAAGTGTGTGCAAGGTCAACGAACATCGGGAACTGCCAACTCCCAGCTCAGATTTCGGATTAGATTCGACTGGTAGTCTGGTACCCTAAAAACCAATGCAGGCAAGTTAGTGTCCAATTTCTGTTTGGCAAAAATATGCCAAAAATAACAATCTAAATACTGCACCAAAACTGGCAACTTTGACTTTACACTTTAGGTACTTTATTCAATTTTAGACTCAACAATTTTGGCATGCTCGGGAAATCAGAGTTCAACTATAACTTTATACAAACGCATCAATGAGCATCTTTCTGTTTAGCTATCATGTCTGGTAGACTAATTTAATGATCATTTGTAACTCTCTTTGCTAAAACAACATTTGGGTTCTGAGCTTGTGGATTACATGTTCCTTTTCTTGAAAGCTTTTATTCATTTCAGAATTAATGTTCCGAGTGTAGCGATGTCTGTTTAACCAATCATTGAAGATTGAATACATTGTGTGGTATTACAGGGACCTTGTTTTAACTAGCAGAATTAGGCTGTAGGAGCAAGTACACTGGATGACCTGACGGACCATTAGTTGGTGCATGTTTTGAGTTTGTAATACAGACACACTCGGCATTAGTTGGTTTCATGTATCCGGCACGCCCGGTAAACACCAAAGTATGCAGTCTGTGTGGTGTCTTGGCTTTGATTTTTGTTCTTCTGTTACAACTTCTCTACCAAATTCAGTGTGAACTGATGCATGTCCATCAATTCTATGCTCTGACATTTGAGTTATGTTGATAAACTGTACTGGAATTTTCATTCGATCTACTGTACTAGCTATTATGTTCATAACCTGTCGATTCAAATCACGTCCCCAGTACTTGTTTAAAGGCTTGTTTCAATATGGAATCTAAATTAATTCTTTTGTTGCCGATCTATGCTTCTGAAATGTTCAGAAGCTTATCATTAGCATTTTACATATCATAATGTAAGTGAATATAAATAGGTAGGTTTATCCTAAACTGAATTTATTTCAGGGCCATTTGAAAATTTTAGTATTTATTGGTTTTCGCCGTGGACGTATGCTGGAAGTTTCAAAGATACAAAGTTGATTATTATCGATAAACGGCATGATTGTGGATATCACTTTGTGTTGGTGTTTAATCATGTCTTTTTTTCTCTCCCACCCCCCACCGCGCGCGGTCATCTAGTGTATTATTGGTTTAGGAATAAAATTGTGAGAAATTTTAAGTTTTGTTTTCATGGATTCTGCTTAAAGCATATGAAAATCTCACCAGTGCCATTCTCTCGGAGTAAGTTGATGTTGGGTGTCAGATGCCAACCTTGTTATGCTGGTATCTCCATCCATAAGCATCACTCGACCATTCAAAGCATTAATCGCACCACCCTTTACTTCATCCTGATTATTCTAATTCACAAAGGTTCCTCCTGTGGTCACTACTCGTTCAATTTCTGTACTTCCCTCTAAATTACCATGTAATGTCGCCGCATGAGTAACACTTCCTGGTAATTCTGTCTTTAAACCTTGAGAACCCCAATTGAAGCCACTGAAATGAACTGGTAGAGTGTTATTGTTTCATTTCTGGCCATTGTCTATGTTTGTGGAGCCTTTTTATTACTCATATGATCGAAAATTGGTATAGTGTTTTTACTGGTATGTTTTTCATTTCCTCTATTTGCATTTTTCAGTAGAGAAGTTTGTTACTATGGTCTCTTTGTTCTTTGAATCTAAATAGTAGCTGTTAGTTAAAATAATAGTGAGATATAGGCTCAATTTAGTATGAATATGTATCTGTTTCACTTCAGATTTCAGACCTAGCTCTTCAACAATCTTTAAACTCCCTGTTCGTTCCCTTATCTCTAATGCTTCATGGAAAATCACTATCTGAAAAAGAGATTATAAGTTGTCATTGAAGTACTCTGTAAACTTATCTCATCTGCTCGAGAATTCTCCCTATTCTCAGGCCGAAAGCCGCTCCCAAGATAGTAATTTATATTCCAAATTCCAATGGACGGGAAACATAAGGTATCCATCAGCTAAACCAATCAAAAATTGGGTCGGATAGACTGCATCACAGGCCACAGTGGCCATGATTTTTTTTATGGAAGTTACGAGTTTTAATATCATGGGTTCTGCTTAAAGCATATGAAAATTTCACCATTGCCATTATTTCTGAGTAAGTTGATGTTGGTGATACACCTCGGGTGTCAGATGCCAACCTTGTTCTGCTGGTATCCCCTCTTAGTTTGAGTCTGCCCCACTGATCACAAGATTCAGGGTAGCATATATTAGAATGAGGGCTTAAAACATTTGTAAATTTAAAAAATTGAGCAACTAATGTCACATAGAATATCTAAGAGGACTTTTGCACTGTTTGGAGCTGACGGAAGATGGAAATTTTTCCCTTCTTTCAGTATTTTGTTAAGATCAGCTGAGAACATTTTTACAATTTTTTCTTGGTTGCAGAACACAAGTTTCCAGTAAATGTAATTGCTATGTTACTCGAGTATTAGACAGATGAAAGGAAAATTGATAATTTGAGTGTGATCATAGTTTATAATTGAAAGTGCAACAATCTTGCTCCATCTCATACATTTTGAGACCCAAAGTTAATCTTAGCTGTAGTAACTCATGTTCCTGTGATGCAGGGGCATATTCCTGTTTTCTTTAGGGTGTTTTTTAATTAGATTGCTCTGCTAGTTTCTATCCTATAGAGGGACGTTTCTGTCCTTTAGACTTGGGTTTCTTTAGTTAAGTTTTCTTTAGAAGAGAGACTTTTAGATATTTTCCTACGACTTATAATCTATTGATTATAGAAGAGTGTTGGGTTAACCTAAAACTCAAGTTATTTGCGTTCTATTGTTTCAGTTTTGCATTCTATTCGTTTATCTTTGTTTTCTTGCCCTAGTTTACTGTGTTTTCTTCTAAGAAACCCATCATCTTGTTTCACTAACTGAAAATTATAATTGCAGGGCATTCATGGAATCTGAACTACCTGCATTTAAAGAGGGCAATCCTCAACTTGAGGTTGTTTCTGAACTCAACCGTGGTCGGCATCCATTTTTAAAAGCACTTTACAGTAAGATTCTCAGCTGTCTATTTCTTGTCTAGTTGTTCTCGTGTACTTGTCATGTTGGTACTTAGTATTTATATGGCTTAGTCTTGTCTAGTTGTTCTCATATACTTGTCATGTTGGTACTTAGTATTTATATGGCTTAGATTATAGAAGCTTGGTGACATGTCCATCTGCTTGTAGTATGGGGTGCGCAAATCCTTGCATGACTTAGTGCAGTGGTTGCTTTTATACCATCCCACGGTTTTGCATAATGGTTTGCTCACCTTCGCTCTCTTGTCATCTGGCATTCTGAGAAACGGTGTGAGTGGCTGCCTTGAGTCTTCATTAAACTTGTCATGGTCCAAATGTGCAACCTAAATGTGTGTACGGTCTGAATAAATTGGCATTTTTGTGTGAATGGTGAGACCATCTTTTCTCAGAGTTCTAAAATTCTGTTTAACTTAACAGAGAACAAGAATGAACGTGTTGTCTGCGTGAGGAATCTAGCGCCTGAAGATGTACTCAAACATGCAACAAGGCTAAGAAATGCATTAGGAAGGAAGGTGGTAAAGCTGAAGACCAGGCATGTCACTAAACACCCGAGTGTTCAAGGTACATGGACCCCAGACACAAAGTTTGAATGCTGAACGGCGCAAAACAGTCAGAGACTCCATTATGTGGCAAGCATTCAACACTTTATCTTCTACAGTGATATCTATTCCAACTTAGATCATGCCCTGTCCCATTGCTAGCAATTTTATTACTGGTGCTGTTTTTCCTGTAAACCAACCCCGCTTTAGAATCAAGTTATATCTCACTGATAGATTGTTTTTTTTTCTGAATAATAGCTGAAATCTTTTCATTTTTGTTGAAAAACCCCTTTACTTTTGGTGCAGAAGAATCATGGTTGATAATGGAATAGAGAGATCAAGTTGATATAAAATTTGTGCATCTTGATCTTGATGATATTGACATCTGCGTGGAGCTCATAATAAATGAACAGTTACTTGTTTCATTTCTTTTCTTTAAGTTTTTACTGTGGTAAGTAATTATGTCTTTCCTTTAAACTCTGTAACGTATGATCACCCGCTTATAATTTCTTTGGAGTCAGTGAAGCCTACCTCTATAACTAGCATTCATCAAGTCATACGGGTTCAGCAAGAAGCTCCATCCTACTATTCAACCCAACCTGATAAATCTGATAAGAAGAGTTGTAGCGATTGATTAGATAACAAGTGTTCATATCAACCCTCCCTTGAGTCAACAAGGCCTTCATTGTCTCTATCAATTGATTAACTCTCGTTACCAAACATCCACCAAATTGGTTTAATATTAAAACGGCTTATCCTGCAGAATCCGTCTGCCAAGAACCCTACTAACAAGTACTACCATCGATTTTGAAGTGGCAAGCATTTGATAGAAGAGTAATTGATTCAGATTTAATAGTTTTTAGGAAATCATACGGGTTCGGCGGGATGTTAGATTCAACCACTTGAACCTAACCGCATTAATTTGATTAGAGATGTTAGAAAGACAGCAAAGAAGAGGAAAAGTATTGAAATCAAGGACTAAAAGTGATTATCACCATCACTTTTAACCATGGCTATCAACACTTCTCACTAATTCTGCCGTCTTTGTAACATTCTCTATTCAAAACTTACATGGCATCCCGCTGTACCCGTATGCTTTAAACCTTATTAATCCGGTTAACATACCTATGAACCAAATCAATAACACCACCTTCCCAAAAGCTTCCCAAAAAAAAACAGCTACTTAGCTTAACCTAGTTATTGCTGCTGCTTCTGGTGGAGCTTCTTTTTCTTTTCTCGGAGTTTTGAAAAAGAAAAGCTGGAGAATCGAATGAGGGAATGACTGCGTAACAAAGCCTTTTATATAGAATCTGGATTTCTTTCCAAGTTTTGGTAGCTATTCAAGAACTAATACAACTACGTGCTATTGCTAAATATAGTCTTCCTTCTTTTAATAGTAATACTCATAGAATTGTACCAAAACTGTGTGTACAGAAAATCACTTTGCCACGTGTAAGTATCGTGAACCGCAAATACAAGAAAGTCAACTTCATGATGGACATTAGAAGAATTCCTTAGCAACATTGGGACCTCCGCCTACTCGCTAGGATCAGGACGTGTGGAAATTGCTAGCAAGAGATCAACGGTCAAGTTTGAAATAGGCAGTAGGGAATTTAATGTGAGCGCAGAACGGTCAGATCAAGAGTCTGTTACTTGTCTGGACAAGTGGCAAAGCATAATTCGACGAAGCACAGGGTGATAGCGACAGCATTTTGCGAGGATAGCTCAGCGAGTTGACCAGGGAAGATGAACCCTTCAGCAAGAAAACATTTGCGAGGAGACCTTCAGCGAAAACACCTTGCGAAGTGAAGAGTGTTGTCTTCCACTGTTACTATTTGTCTATAAATAGGCCTATAAGCAATAAAAAAAAGGTTCAACATTTTTTGTAAGGCATAGAGAGAGTGAACTACTGAGAGCATTACTATACTAAGTCTGAGAGCTTGTAATCATCATCATACCATAGTGAAATCACTCCCGTGGACGTAGGTTTTAACACTGAACCACGTAAATCCTTTATGTCCATCATTTTACTTATTGTTGTGTGAACTTGGACCTAAAATCTTGACTAGGACCACTGAGATTAGCTTAGGATAATCATTTGGATGTGTTGTAGGTTTTCTTGCAACTACATTTTGGCGCTAGAAACAGGGACAAAAGCAACATTGAAGATTCACTTTACCTTACCTGGTTCTTAGAAAAATGTTTAGATCTAGAATCTTTGTAGTATTATTTTAAAAAGAGAGAATTAGATCTCGTTGAGAAAGAAATTCTAGATCTGGGTTTCTAAGAGCGAGTCTCTAGAAAAGCAATAATCTAAGGAAAAAAGCTCGAAACTTTGAGTTTTGAAATATAAATTACATTTGGTTTAACATTCATCCTCTTAAAATTTATATTTACTTAAGATTTGGTTTTAAGTAAATATAACCAAATCTTAGAGGATATAGGGTTACTTTCGATCTTGTGTCTATTTAAAAGTCGTAAATCTTAAAAATCTTGAGATTTTTTTCGTATTCAAAGGTACTTTGGAAAAGAATTTAAGACTTGGTTTTTTGTTCTTGATACTTCTACATCAAAGGATTTTATTCTCATCAAAATAGCATTTTTAACGGTTAAATCATAGGTAGTTAAGTCTTTTCTTTGAGATTTTCCTCGGATCTTTTGAGATAATCATTGGTTTGGGATAAAACTTTAATATTTTAGATTAACTGTCAAATCTAGGTTTTGGGAACCGATTTTCTTTATCATAATCATTGGATATACATTCAATGTCATGAATCATAGGGTCCACTGGTGAAGACTCGCTGAAGAGTACTGCAAAATTATTTTTCTTACAGTGCAGACTTCGGAAGAGAAAGGATGGGATCAAGAATAGACAAAGGCACGCAAGGAGGGACGAGAAAGAGTTTCAGGATCGTATCCAGTCATGTAGAGAACAACAGAATGGGACCTCAGGTTGAAGAAACAGTAGGAGGAAATCATCATGACAACGTAGGAGGGACGAGTCAGGAGAGGAGTGTTCGCATAAAACATCGTGCATCAAATGAAAGTGATAGATCTGATGATGAGCAAGACATAATAGTGGAAGAATTGAAGGCAAAGCTCGCCAAGATAAAAGAAGCGAAGAAGAAGTTGGCTCAGGAGCGAGAGATACCCAAGCAGCAAAACTTGGAGCTGGCCGAGGAAAACCATAAAATGCAATAGGAAATACCGGAGAAATCAGGTTCATTGGTATCATATACAAATAGAGGAAAGGAACCCACTAAGAAGCGACGAGGGGATTACGAAGAAAGTCCCGAAAAACGTGATGCGAGAAAACATCAAGAGGAGATGGAACGACGGTTAAAAAAGACTAAAGAGAAGGATTGAACCAAGAAGTTTTAAAAGAATTAAAACACATGCGAGCCATGTTCCAAAATTACCAGAATAATAGGAAAGGACAGCAGCTGACAGATGTAATAGCAGAGGCGAAGCAGTCTCCCTTCAGCGTCGACATCTTATATACGGCTTTACCTCCAAAGTGTACGATGCCAACCTTCAGAAGTTTTTTCGACGGGAATGGAAGCGTAATACGACATATCAAAGGCCAACAACGATCATTTTTACAATGGGAGCATCGTGAAGAGGTCATGTGCAAGTATTTTCCATCTAGCCTGAAGGGCGAAGCACTGGCTTGGTTTGATGCCCTCCCAAAATATTTTATCACGTCCTTTCATGAGCTTGAAAAAGCATTCCTCGCAGCATACATGCACAACAACTTACTGAGGCCAGGGGTAAAAAAATTGTTCAGTTTAAAGAGAAAAGTTGGGGAAAGCTTGTGAAGCCTCGTAAACAGATGGAGTGCCTTATGCAGCGAGGACATGGGTTACGAGACAGAAACAAATATAGTTTGGAGCTTTATCAACGTATTATTTCCAACAGATCTGTTGTATATGGCCATATTCAAGTACAAAAATACGTTGACCATGCAGGAGCTCCGAGAATTTCAGGAAGAGTATATCGCCCTGGAAGAAATACAGAAGTAGACAGCTTCACATCCCACAGTGACGAATGAGGGTATCTTCTGAAATCCCACGAGTGTTCAACGAACTACAAACGCAGTCGGAGATGTACCACAAGTGGATTACCGAGATATCTATCGGGAGGAGCAACATCGAGCACCCTAACGAGACATGCAACCAATAAGGAATTGGGAAAACAATGATGTCGGTGGATTCCAGCGACAATGGGAACATCCTTCTCAGTGAGACGGATTCAACGATCAAAGATTTAGCGAGCGAAGACCTAATGGTCCCAAGTTCAAGGACTTAAAGCTACCCAAGTTGAATTCACCACTGGCATCTATCATGCAATATATTAAGGAAAACGAATCTGAAAGCGTCCGGTACCCGTACAATCGAGGGATGGAGCCCTATCTCCATATATAGTCACCAATTTTACGAATGTCATCAATTCCATGGTCGTACTACTGACAATTACAGGAACGTACAAAGAATAGTATTACGCATGTTGCTGATTTTTTTATCTTCAACTTTCTTCAGATTTTTGATATTCCGCTTGTTGATGATGATACGTTTCTATGGACTTGTTGTTGTCGAGAGAACGATGCCAACTGCAAACCAAACTACAAGATAAAGTTAGCAATTCTGATGACACCCTCATGATTGATAAAAATAGCACTCAAGAGATCAAAAAATAGTGCTGAAATTGGTGCGAGGTTAGGTAGCTCATCATTCTACCCGGAATTTGCGCAGATGAAACACTCTAAACGTATAATTGAAGGTCTAGTGCCTCACTCATGGGTATTGAATGATCAACAACTCTAACACTGTATTCTCTATCGGTAGTTTAGGTCCATTTTTGTCAGCTCTAGCCTCTCAAAAACTAAGCACTCCGAATATAGTTCTCTAATATTTCTAAGTTCAGTTGTTTCGAGTAGAAATCCGTATGTAAACATAGCTAGCCGTATGCTAAGTGACTCTAAAATCTCTAAAAGTTGAAGGTTTTCATGCAAATGGGTGTATGCTTAAATATTCTACCTAAAAATATATATGCCTAATTACTCCCCCACACTTAAACTTTACATTGTCCTCAATGTGAATTGAATCCTCCAGTGTAACGTCAAGATGGGAAATTCAACCATGATATAAAAATAAAAATCAAAAACAAAAGATAGAAATACAAAACCAATGGGTTGCCTCCCATTTAGCGCTTAGTTTAACGTCTTCAGGCTGACTGTCTGGTCGCCCATAGACCAATAATCTGAAAATTTGGGGATCCACCCATAAAACAATCTGCATTGCAAATGTTAACTTCACAAAAATATTAATACAAGAAAATAATAGTGAAGTTATTGCTCGATAAAAGTTCCCCCCACACTTAATCTTTTCTACACTCGGAAGTGGATAAAGAACATAGAATTCGGGAACTTCTATAGACTCCTCTTTGCTAACCTGCATAGAATGAGAATCAAGTGCTTCCAACAATGGATATTAAGAAGCAAAGTAATTTAATAGTACTTCTGATGCACGTATATTCAAGCCAAAACGAGGTAAAGGAAAAGGATTAATAAACAAAGGTTTAGTCAAACCTTCTAAATTCTCTTGAATTATGGAATCCTTCTCTTTTTCAAAAATTTGTAATGAATTACTTACCTCTTGTATGTTGTTGTCCTCTATCAAACTTTCTGACTGTACTGCCTCAACAAAAATCTCGGCATTAACATTATTAATATCATCCTCGGAAAGTTCAATTGGGTCTTCCACAGTATTAATCAATTCAGTTTCATTCTCAACACACTCCTCTTCATTTTCAGACTCACCGTAATCAGAATCTTCATCGGTTTCCCAACCTTTGTCAGAACGTCGTTTAATTTCCATATGAATGGTCCTATTAATTTCTTCGAGAAGCTCTTCCGGAGCTCCGTTATCTTCATGCTTGTGCAGTATCTGAAAAAGTTCTCTGATAGTCATACGCTTTACACATTTAACTACAGTAAAATCTCTTGAACACGACTCTTCCCTTTGAATGGGTGAATGATCATTATTAAGATCAAGAGTTGAGTTAACTACACAATCATTATTAAAAATCAGATTTGGAGTTGGAATAACATCATCACTGGTGTAAGGATTTTTGAAAGGTTCAAAATCATAATCGTATCCCATAGAATAACGTCGATCACGTTCCATACTCAAAGCTCTTTTAGCTTCTATAATTTCTTCACATGATGACCCTTCATCTTCTACCAATTGCTCAAACCTTCTATCAAGTTCTCTTAAACTTGGTAGTCTTACACCATTACTTGTGGTAGAGTTTCTAAACCTTGCCTCCTCCCATTGAATAAGTGAATGATCATAATTACGATCAAGAGTAGATTTAGATAAACCATCTTAAGCATAGTTGTCCTCCCATCCTTGTAATTGTTCACTTACATACCTACTATAAGTAGGTTTGCATGTATTAGAATAATTAAAAGGGTACGTGGAATATTGGTCATAACCAAAGGATTGGTTGTGATTATACTCCCCGTATGGTTGGAAATTGTCATAGGGTTGAGATTGAAAACCAAATTGATTACCATTATAAGCTTGATCTTGTGCACTCTGCATGGGATACAAGTACCTAAAACAAGATTCTCAAAACTAGGTTAGAGAAAAAAAAATCAGAAATAAAAAAAAAAAAAAAAAAAAAATAGAAAGAAACCAAAAAGAAATAACAATCGGCTATGCCTCCCCGGCAGCGGCGCCAAAATTTGGTCGTGTCGTAATCAACCAAAATAATCGAGTTCCTACTCTCTAAAATAGATTTAAGTATAGCAAATAAGAACAAGTTCGTTCCCACAGAGAGGCTAGTGATTGTTAATTACTTTCAATTACGCAAGTGAACAGGGGGGTTTATGTTGTGATTTAAGCTAAATTAAGCTAAAGCAAACTAAAGCAAAGTACTAAAAACGAATATCAGGGAGAGGAAGCATTGGTTAGAGAATTCATCGTCCGTTTTCCAACATGTTATCAATCAAAGCATACTCAACATTCATGCATCAATAATACCAAAAACCCTAAAGCATCCTATCGCAGGTCTACTCCGGCAAAACTCCTAATATCATCAGAGAGGGTATCACGCCACTCTCTAAATTCTTAGCACCGGATAACCTGAGTGAGTACCTCCACTCAAGTTCAATCCAATGATAGCTATGGTCTTTGTGAGTTGAGGTTAATCTAAGTAACCTGGCGCAAAGTGCAACTCGGATTCAACCTAGGTCAAGCTTCTACACATACTTGCATGGCAATTTTAAGTATCGTTAACAAATATGCTATACTACTTATAACCAGAGTCCTTCGACAATTCCGGATCGAAAACTCTAATTTAGTTGTAGATATCAATACATGCTTATTCAATTCGCGACTCAAACAAACAAACAATCAATCATACATGGCATTATAATCAGTAGAACATGAACGATACTAAAAACAACATGAACATGTGAGCATGCGACATTCAATTAATAAACATGTTTTCCAACTTCAGATTACATCCCTAACCAATAAAGAGGGTTTAGCTCATCATGGGTTTCTTAAAACCCATGGAAAATAATTAAAAGATACAATCAAATCCAGAAGAATTGCGACGAAGAGTTTCTGCAGAATCGCCTGTATGAAAAGGTGGCCAGCGCCTTCCTTGCTGTTTTCTTCTTTCCGTCTGTGTTGTATTGTTTGTTTCACCGTGTATTGTCTCTCTTCTCCTGGATACTTCGTGTATCTTTTATAGTTCAGCCCCGAAAATCAGTGCGCCCAGTCCTTGCTTTGTCTCAAACTCTCTTTTATTTCTTACCGAAAATCCTTGCGTCAATCCTAGTTTGTCTCAAACTCTTTTTCTCTTCCGAAAATTGTTGCGTGAGCTAACTTGTGGCCAGCCATACCTTATGTGAGCCTGTCCCAAGCCTTTGTTACTTGAGTCCTCTTCCTCCAAATATCCCTTTGGCCTCCACTCATCCATTCAGCAGCGCATATGTCCAGCAGCAACACTTAGCCCGGCAGCAACAGAAGCTAACTTTCCACCAATGTGGCTTTGCCCATAACTTCCTCATACGAGATCAGAATGACCTCGTTCTTTCGCCGTTGGCTTCGTAATTCAATTTCCTACACTGTAGAGGGTGAAAGGCCTAAATCAGAATATTTTTACTGGCTCCTCGGTAATTCTTCTCTTTAAGCTCCATTCTGCAGGTTTCCCGACTGTAACCTGAAAAGACAACTAAACTTCGAAAGTAATAATAATACATAGTAATTCACTCAAATATAGTAAATAAGGGTCAGGAAAAACTATTTAAAATGTATGATTTATACACCTATCAGCATTAGAAATGCACCGCTTCATAAGGAGGGGAAACTAAGGGCCTAGGTTTCATATACGAAGCGAAACTAAGGGCCTAGGTTTCATAGGAATACTTTGGCATGTGACTTCGTCGTCGAAGCAAGTGGACAATTAAAATGTATCGCTTCGGTTATTAATAGGGTCTACCTAAGGAAGTTATATAATCTTTGTTAAATTCAGGGAGTAAGAGATAATATACTATTACTTGGAGAATAGAGACAAAGTCTCGAATAAAAGAAACACAAATCTATTCAAAAGCAAATTTAACTAATCATGTATCTGCTTCATTTAAACAGGAGTTAATTACAGCAAAAAGCTGGGGAGCGCCCAGATCACAAAAGTTGCTAGCAATGACTAAAGAAAAACAGAGGATACGAAAAAGATGTAGATAGACATAACAGACCTTCACAAAGAAGGCTCAAGTTCCATCATTGCTAGGAGTTACGCCAGCGTTATCTTGACTCGCAGAGGCATCAATTTTATCCAAATTGGCTTCGTTGATCTGACCTGCTTCTCCTTTGGGGACTTCTTCGTCGTCGTCCTCTTCTTCTTCGTCATCATCTTCATCCTCCTCCTCGTCAGATTCCTCTTCGGGAGGAGGGTCCTGGGTAACTTTAGGAAGCTTGAACTTCTCGCAAAAGTGATCATCAAACAACTGATAGTCCTTCTTCACTTTTTTGGAGGTGACTTCAGTATTCGCCTCAAACTCGTTAAGCTCTTCTTCAAGCTCCTTCAATTCCTTAGCCTTGAAATCCCTGTCAGCTTGAACCTTCACCAGACCCTTGCGAACTTTCTCTAGCTCTTTTCTCGCCTTTACCTACGAATCTGCGAAGACAGCAAAAGAAAAGTCAGTCAGATAGTTAGTACAAATAAAAAGAAGACAGAATAAAATCATCCTATCGCAACAACCTTCCTTTGGCGAAATAAATAATCTAGGGATCCCTTCAGTATCCTTTTGTACATCCTCAACCATTTTGTTAGATGTCTTGTCAGTCAACCCTTTTGTTTATACCAATATTCTCATTGACATTAACAACCAATGATTTAAGGATAATACAATAAATATAAGATTTTAACTAATTAACTGATACACAGAATCATTTTAAGATCAAGGATTTGATAGACATTTTAACAATCCAACCATTTACAGATCATAAATCTGATCAAAACTACATTTACAAATCCATCATCTTTTAAAAGCAAGAAAATGAATCATGAATGTCCTATCTTTTCGATCTAATCGACCACAGTACATACCTAATAACCTTTCTCCTTCTGCTTTGATAAATCTTCCTTAGCCTTTTTTCCCTTTGATTTTTCCGACCCCCTCCTCGTTGAATGCTCTCTTCTATTTATAGATTTATTAGTGGGTCCCTCTTGTCCCGATACCCTCTATCGTTCTCCTTATTATATTAGGATCGGGATGTTTATAAGATTGACAGGTCATGCTTTCTCTTTGGTGCGCAACCTTGTATGGTTTACACGTGCTCTTCGTTCCTTGAGAATCAGCTTTGTCCCGATCATACGTGTCATTCGTATGATAAAAGTAATTATTTCCTTACTTTCCAGTTCCATGTTCATCATTATTCTTACTTTCCCGGTCCATGCTCATCATTACTCCTACTTTCCCGCTCCATATGCATTTAATGCTATCTGCTTCGATCAGTGTGATGTTACTTTCCCGATCCTAGGTGTCGATCATGCAGAGATTTGCTCAGTCTTTCACATCTGTCCCGTTTCGATCCTTCGATACGGCTTTGATTGTGTGTTTCTCATTCTTCTTAATTTCATTGTTTCCTTCTTAATCGGCTTACACGTGTCGCTCTTCTTTTATTATCACGTTTGTGTCAGTTACTCCTTTTTTCGAGGAAATCAAATCTTTGCCTTAATTAATGCCTTTCCAAATTGTGACGGTTTCTATCCTGTGCTTTAAATACGATGCAGTCTTTTTCACTTTTGTTTTTACCTCTTAAAGTTGTTGTTCTTTGTCTTCCTTGAATTTTTCAAGTACTTTCGTTCTTCCAACTGTTCAGGAACTTTTAGCATCAATCATATTTACTTTTCCTTTAATCAAGTAATTGTTTATCTCCTTTCTTCAGGTATGTTGAAAATTTTACTTTGAGTATCTTACTTTATCGTCTAATCATGATTAACTTTTCACAGATATGATTGAATTGATTCCTTCGTATTTTGATTCTTTAAAACATTCTTTCCAGATAAAACATCATGTCGTCCAGGAATCCCAATGTTTCCGGTGATCATCAAGAGTCTGGAAGACCTGTTAGAGTTTCTTCTTCTAGGTATGCCGTGTCTCGGCCTGTTCGTAACCCGGCTCCTGAGGCTTCTGCAACTGTCAATCCCACCTCTAGAAATAAGCGTTCTCAAGCATCTTATAGTTATCGAACAATGAATATTGAAAACTTTAAGAAAAGACATGATCTTGAGGACTTTAAAGTCTCGTTTTTTGACCAGAATTCCGATGTGTTAACTTTAGGAGCGATGCAGAAGTTTAACTATTCTCCCAATCGTTTATTAATTTCTGCTGGTGCTTTAGAGGTCGGACTTCGCATTCCATTATACGAAGAAGAAAATCCTTTTCAATTTGAAGTCCTTACAACTCGTGGTAATTCTCCTCACGGACTTGCTCGATCCATTACTCAGTATAATGAAAATTGGTGGCGTATTCTTGATGAATGTTATCTCCGGAGCGAAGGACGGACTAATCTTTCTTGCTAAGTTCCAGATTTTACAGAACGCAGTAGCTACACTGTTGAAAATTTTCAGGCCACATATGGAGATTGCATCTCAAAGAAAAATTATGTGAAATGGAGCGTTAGTCCCGCTCGCAAAAGTCATTCGGGATTTCCCTTATTATATGAAATTGATGATCCCAAAATCAAACATATTCCCAAAACCAGCCTTGATTTTCCCACAAAGGAAAGAATTCGTCAGGATCACGACTATAAATGGTATCGCACTTGATGTGATTTGGGATTACCCAATATAATAACCGCAATCGCACGGCGTCTAACTAGTAGACAACGGCAAGTACGGGTCGAACCCACAGAGAGCGGGGAAATACTGCAATTAATATCTCTAATAAACTAACCAAGAGGAATATTTTTGTGATTTTTATATTAATAAATAAAATAATAAACTAACTAAACTAATGAAATGTGACCGAGTAGAGAGAGTCGGTAACCAGGGTTTTCAGTATCCACCACTATTTAATTCATGAATAGTCGCAAATATCGCTGGGACGCCCTAAACATGATGCATCAAAAAGCCCTAGTCTCAAGCATACACCATAAAATTGCGCTAGCGAGAAAATTGTACGAATCTAATTAAAGGTCTACAAATAATATTTGACTATTCTAAGCATACCTCATCAAAGGATTTAACCCAAGCATGAAATATCAAATAAGTAGACAAATATATTTTTAGAATAACAACTGTATACCAGAAACATGGAACATCAAAACATAAGCCAAGCATGCACCATAAACGACAATACAATTGTTTAAAGTCATGAATTTAATCTATTTAAATCATAATGGTCTATATCAAATATTTAATTCAATTGATCTAAAACTGTAAGTGGTTTTAACATTAAACCATAGTTACAAATTAATTTAGAACATGGAGAAGGGTTTCTCAAAACCCATAAAACAATTAGACAAAATAGAGGAAAAGAATTAAAACAAACTCGGCAGTCGTTGATCTCTCCGTCTGATATTCCTCTGTCTCTCTTCTCAAAAATGTACAGGAGATAGTCTAGTCCTGTCCATCCAAATCCGTCTGCGACCAAAAAAACTCCAAAGGAAAAACTGTCCCCCTCTTGTACGCAGCGCCCCCTCTTATAGCTTTTTATCCTAGGTTTAATAATAATAGAAAACCTATTTTTTCTCTTTCTTGGCCGTTGGATAACACCAATCTTCACTTTCTATCCTAGCAACATACCTACTCTCTTCACCAAACCAGGACCCATACTTCTTATTCACGTGAACAAACAGACTTCACGTCAGTAGCCATACTTCAAAACCAACCATTGATTGCCCATGCTTCCATTTGTACTTGAACAGACGCCCCACTTACAGGCTACACGAACTAGCCTTTATTTTTCTTAACCTACACTTTGTCTTAGCCAAGTCCCACGTGAAGTGTTGTCTCTAGTCTGTACACAAAACTACCCAGACCGAGCCCCACTTTCACGCTTCAAATCACCTCACTCCAATAGCCGTACTTCCACCTGACGCAGCTATCTCATCCCTTCTAATCACCTAACCATCGCGTCACTTTCAACCTTCCACTTTCCTAAAAGCAAACCTAGCCTGTTTTACTTGTCTTCCTGCTCCACCTTCTCACTTCACGTCAACAATAGACCAAGCAGCCTCTCACAATACCAAAAGAAGAAAAGTAGCTTGTCCCCACAAGACTAACTCCTTCACGTGAAATGATTCCAACGTCATGTACTCCACGCCTTGTGTTTCATTTCACTTGCAGCCTATACGTCGCTCATTATTATGTGAAGTCTCACTGTCCTATACCTTCTTTCATAACGCAATTAACCCAGCCACTAACTGCCTGCTTAGAAGCCACCGATCAGTCCTTCTCTTCACGACGCATTCCTTGCTCCTGTTCACCTACTCGTTACGTGATAGTGAGCAATACTTCGACTATGTTTCAACGCAAACGACGATTAACACCAATTTTGACCGTATTTAATTTATAACTTCAGATTTTATGTGAACCACCTAATAAAATAATAAAATGATAAATTTAGTATAATAATAATGACTAGGAAATATAAATAAGGTGGTAAAATTGTATAAATTAAGAGCCTATCAGCACTCCAATTGAGATTGAAGTCCTTGGATTTATGGTAACATTTCCAACAATGAAATTCAAGTGCTCCGAAATCGATTCCCAAGCTATTTCCCTTGGCGGTTAAATTTCGAGGACTATACGTTCGATTATAAGGTTTGTATTATTTTTTATTTCAATGTTGTTACGAACTACTGCTGAATTTTTCCTTACGGGACAAATGTTTGTGTCTCAGATTGAACCCGATTCTGATCTTGTCAATGATGTCCCTCCTCCTCCTCCACGCCGAAGTCTTGGTATTCAAATTGTTGAGGGAAGACAAAGAGTTGAAGAAGAAGTTATTGAAGGTAAAGGAAAAACGAAAATTAGTTTTTCCTGAAGAAACAAAGAAAAAGAGAAAAATTGAGAAAGACCAATGTACCCTTCCGAAGCAGAGGAAGTGGAAATTAGAGATTGTTTAGGTGAGGGGAGCAGCAGTTCCGCTCTTATAACTGCTGCGGGACTGGACGCTGAAGGTTCGGCCCGTACAGAAGCGTCGGGACAGCATGTTATCATCAACGATGTTCCTGTTAGCGTGGGGGAACCTATTCTTTCTTCAGATCAGCCTTCCATACCCCCATCCACTTCTGAAGCTGTTCCAAACGCCACTGCTCCCTCCAATATCTTCGATTCTTTTTCTCCTCTTCCTTTTACCTTTGAGATAGAGCACGCTGCTCCGTGTAGCGGTACAATATCAGTTTTTACTGGATTACTTCAAGAAGAAGCAGACGATATTGCTATTGAGGAAGAAAACGTAGAAGAATTGATCGAAGCTGTTGCTGTTGAAGAAAATGTTGAAAATGAAAATGTTGTTGTAGAAGAACAAAGAAATGAGATTTCTGAAGAAGTTAATGCTGAAAATACAATTCCAAGCGTTCCAGCTTCAGTTGTTCCTGATGTTCCGCACCCTGTTGGGGATGAAAATGCTTTTGAAGTTATTCATACATTAAATGCCCCCATCGGGACATTAGCTCGATCTGCTGCTCCTGCTGATGATAGCGATGATGACATGCCTGATGCTGAACCCACCATTCAATAGCCTTTTTCTGAAGAGGATGAGGGAATCACTCTTGCAGGTGAAGAAGATGAAGCCTTTCAATGGTTTGTTTCTAAAGGGTTTCTGAATACTTCGGCTCAGCATGATTCATCGAAATCCGATAGTGCTTCAATGGCCAGGCTGTGGACTTCATTTGGTGCTGCTTCATTGGATAGTACTCGGAATGCTTGGTTCGAAAGCGAGTACTTCGATCAATCATACCCGCTCAGTCTTCCTTCTTCTTTGAACGAAATTCTAACCATGGCAGAGGGTTCATCGTACTCTTTTCCACAGCAAGCTCTCGCTCAGCTTAAATACGGTACCGATTGTACATTTGCAGCGTACAAATTTTACAAGGCTCGGGCCGTAATGATGGAACTGATGTTCAAGAATGAAGTAACAAAGACGAAGAGTGGAAATGAAAATTTACAGCAAGAAATTGAAAATCTCAAGCAGCAAAACAACAATCTTCAACAACAACAAGAACAACAACAACAGCAACAGCTTCAAAATTTTGAGGATCAAAATCAAAAGCTTCAAGATCAGAACCAAGGTTCGTTCCTTACTTCTTGGTTCATATTTTATTTTGGGTTTGTACCTCTATAAGTTAGATCGTACTTATATTGCGTATGATCCTACGGTTCGTTCCAGTATTAGGTGCGATCCTGAAAGGGGTACGATCCATCGGTACGTTCTTGTATTAGGCGCGAGCCTGTAGGTCGTTCCTTCTTCTTTCTTCTTTTTTTTTTTTTTTTTAATTTTGCCCTTCATTTATGGGATCAGAGGGAGACTTGGAATCCCTGTTTAGGTTCCAGCGTAGGATGACTCAGTTGAACAATCATGCAAGAGAAGTAAATATGGATATGGAACTGGTTAAGGGGAAATTAGCACAATTGTCCGATAGTATTGAGTTGAATACCTGGAGACGTGATAGAGCTGAATCCAAGTACCAGGAAGTTCTGAAAACTTTAACCCTTAAAGAAGCAGAGTTTAAGTCTGTAGTTAGAGGTATATGTTTGAGTTATATACTTGGTTTATTGAAGGTGTTGTATGGTTTATCTGATATTTATTCTGATTTTCAGTGCTGGAAAAGAAGCTTAATGAAGCCAATGGCCGAGCAACAGTAGTAGGAGCCGAACTTAACATTGCAAACAACACGATAGCAAATATTATTGTTGAACTGAAGACTTCAGAGAAAAATGTGGCCATGAATACAATCAAGCTTCGGGATTTACAATCTCAGTTGAGTGCTCAAGAACAAGAAATTATAAAAGTACAATCAAGATCTGATGAGCTATTAAAGGAATTAAATGCTAAAAGAGAGAAAGTAGAGAAGGATCAGCAAAAGATTAAAGATCTTCAATCAGAAATTGATTACAGGCACGCTTATATTGTCTGGGTGAGACAGGATGCCAATGCAGAAATTGCAATGTCATTCAATTCTGCCTTGGATCGTGCTCAAGCCGATCCTTCTGTGTTGAATGGTCGTGCTGCCGTTCCAGTGGTTCCTCCTCAACCACCCCGACGGTCCAACCCTGAGGCATAGTTGTACTTGCTTTTAGCTTTAATGTTCTTAGTTTCATCTTTTGATATGCTGTTCTTGTGTCCCGATCTTCTATTATTTTGAAGCTTGACTTGTTATTGTTGAAAACATTATTTTGCGATCTTTCACTTTTTACTGGATTGTACTCTGAAACATTGTTCCTGCACAAAATATGATATTTATAAAATCTTTAGGTTAATCATAATGTTTCATGAGTACAATGGATTGAAGTGTATATACCTCAAAACATATAATTCGAGATCCCACACATACGAAACAAACCCGGGCCAGGGGTAAGATACAGGGTTGGTCCCAAACGTACTCTGAAAATGATAACCATTAGTTAGGCATTCCCTCTTTATTAGAACTTTTGAATTATTTAAATTCTAATAGGACATTTACCTCTTTGGCATTAAGATCGAATTTTGATTATGTCGCCAATCGGAGCGTTTTCCAGAATATGATGTTCCTGGATTTTGATTATGTCGCCAATCGGAGCGTTTTCCAGAATAAGATGTTCCTGGATTTGAATTTTGATTATGTCGCCAATCGGAGCGTTTTCCAGAATAAGATGTTCCTGGATTTGAATTTTATTGTAAGTATAAACTCACAAAGAATTTTATTGTGAAATAAAGGCTGAATAAAAATTTAAATACCTGTGATGGCCTCCAAAGTGTGCTATTATTTATGGATAATAAAGCTTTAAGTATTGTGCATTCCAAGGATGTTGTAAAGTGTCTCCTTGCATATTTTGGAGATAGTACGATCCTGGTCCCGCTGATGCGTGTATTATATATGGACCATCCCAAGTTGGTGCGAACTTTCCAGCACTTTTGTCCCGATGGTATTCTGGGATTTGCCGTAAAACATATTGTCCTTGGATAAAGTTTCGGGACTTGACCCTTTTGTGATAATCCCGTGCCAACCTTCTTTGATAGTTCTCCATTTTCTGGAGTGCCACTTCCCGTTTTTCTTCTAAATCATCCAACTTTTGTAACATTTAGATCTGTATTTAAATTCTTCTCCCATGCTTCTGTTCTTGTCGTGAGTAAAATAACTTCAGTTGGTATGACTGCTTCTGTACCATATGCGAGGAGGAAAGGTGACTCTCCAGTGGATTCTTTTCTTGTGGTGCGATACGCCCGTAGCGTATTATGCAATTTTTCACACCAACGCTTGTGATATCCATCCAATGTCTTCTTCAAATTTATTGCAATTGTTTTAATTGTGGATTCAGCTTGTCCATTACTTTGGGGATAGAATGGTGTGGATTTGTATTGTTGAATATTATATGTTTAAAACAACATATCGATATTCTTTCCTTGAAATTGTTATCCATTATCAGAAACTATGGCTGCTGGGATTCCAAATCTACATATGATATTTTCAAATAAAAACGTGAGCACATCGGAATCTCTGATCCGAGATAATGCTTTAGCTTCTACCCACTTGGTGAAATAATCGGTAGCCACTATTAAATATTTTCTCTTTTTGGTTCCCTCAACTAACGGACCAACAATATCGACCCCCCATTTTGCGAATGGCCACGGACTGAGTATAGAATTTAGCTCTGTGGCAGGTGCTTTAATCTTCTTTGCAGATCGTTGGCATTCTTCGCACCTTCGTACCATGTTGTTTGAGTCCTTTTGCATGGATATCCAATAATAGCCTTGGGTTTTGGCTTTTAATGGAAGTGATCGTTTTCCACTGTGGTTTTCCGCATCCCCATAATGTATTTCTTGGAGTATCCTAATTATTTCATTTTGTGATAGGCATCGTGACAATGGTCCGAGAAATGATTTTCGATACAAAATTCCATCCCGAAGTTGGTAATTATCTGATTTAAGTTGAATTTTTCTTGCTTCTTGAGAATTGGTAGGTAATATGTTATCTTGTAAGTATTGATGGATCGGAATCCTCCAATCTGATTGACTTAACTGATCACATATTCGTTTAGGCATAGATGGAGCATTTAGTGTTGTAGGATCATTAATTTTTTCTGTTACATTTTCTTCTATATTATGAAGTACTCTTATCTGGATTGATGGTTCATATATTCTTCCGACTTTTATTGCCGTGATACTAGGGTCGTTTACCATGGAAGAAATGAATGCCAAAGCATCAGCATGTCGGTTTTTGTCTCCGGATATATGCCAGAAAGTAATGTTTGGGATTTGACTTGCTAGAATTTGAACAAGATCTTTATATTGTGCTAAATCTGTATCAAGTGTTTGATATTTTAATTCGACTTGTCGAATTACCAACTGTGAATCACTTGTAAGTCGAACATTGCTGATTCCCAGTTCAATGATGAGTTTTAGAGCATGAACCACAGCTTCATATTCTACTATGTTATTTGTATGTTCTTTAAATTCAAGACGAAATGAATGAATCATTCGGTCTCCCATTGGTGCAGTAATGACAATACCAATTCCTGCTCCTTCTTTGTTTCGGGACCCATCAACAAAGACTTCCCACCTTTGAGAGTTTGCTGAGTTCAGAATATCTTGTGGGTCCTCTTCCTCGCATCCTGGTAATCCTTTAATTATAAATAAAATAAATTGCTAATGTGATAGAAATTTTAATAAAAAAGTTTTTTTAAATGAATAAACTGCTTTTTCCCAGTTATCGGACCTTGAATTTCATATTCCTCTTCAATTGGGAAATCTGCAAGGAAGTCAGCTAAAACTTGAGATTTTTGTGCGGTCTGCAACTTATAAATGATGTTGAATTGTTCTAGTTGTGCGTTCCATTTAGCGATTCTTCCCACTTTTGCTGTATTTTTCAATACTTATTGTAACGGTGCCTTGCTCGGGACACGAACATAATGTGTGAGAAAATAAGTACGTAACTTTTGAGTGGAAAAGACTAATGATAAGATGAGTTGTTCGATCTTTGTGTAATTTCTTTCTGCCGAATTAAGGGTTTTGCTGATATAATTGATAGACACATTTTAGTGTCTAAATTACACCTTAATTTCTAGTAAGTTAGTATTCGATTCTGTGTCTATTACGTGTTTTTATGCTTTTGTAGGTACATTAGAAGAATAAAGATTTGTGGAAAAATTGGCTCAAAAAGTGTTCAAAGCACCCGGAAATATGGATCAAGGCACCCACACTTTGGATTGGGGCACCCTTGAATCGGGCTGAGCTGGATCGGGTCAACCCAGCGAGCCAGCGAGTTAACCCAGGATCGGCCGATCCAACTCATCGGGAAAGTCCTGTTTCAAACAGGAATGGATTTGGTTGCGATTTTTGGGTTGTTTTCGGCAATTGAAGATGACCCATTGCAATTAGAGTTGGAAGAAATCGAAAGACATCAAGAAATCCCGTGAAATCAGCTCGAGAAACCCATTTCTGGCCGGAATCAGGACTCGGTTCCTGTTTGGATTGGGATTGAAGAATTGGAGTGATTCGAGAGAGTTCTATTAGGTTTAGAACTCTCTCTAGGGTTTGTAAAGTCTATAAATACGAAGTGAAGCCAAGAAAATCATATACAGAAGCCTAGGGAGCGATTCAGAAGAAATCCGGTGAAGTTCCGGTGCCGCCGGTGACCTGCTGGTGCTCCGGCCGGCGTGTTCTTCATCCACCATCACCGAAGAAGACGACTCAGTAACATTTATAAGTGTTGCTGTTCCACTGTTGCAGCTCTGCTCCTGTTGCGTTAAGTTTTGAACGTTCTGTTGCTTAAAGCTCTTTGTAACAGCTGAACCCTGTTCTGTGACACTTATATACGTATCTGTTCAGCTGTTGCACTATTCTTAAACCTTGTAATCAATATTTTGAGCAATGAAATCAACTTTTGAGCAAGTTTTCTTCACCATGGGGTAAGTTTATTTACTGGGATGATGGATAAGGTATTTTTCTCAATTTTATGTGATTTAATTATTTTCTAATAATTATTTATAATTCTTTTATCATTATTTGCATGGATTTAAATTAGAAAAAAATGGTTTTTATTAAATAGTTGTGTTCTCTCTTGATGTCCCATGCTTAGGATTTACAATTATTCTTTTAGGAAACATATTTTTGGCAAACTTGAATTAAATTGTTAAAAAGAATTACATGATTAATCACATAGATTGTTAGAATTACCTGATTCCTGATTCCTGGTATTTTCCATATTTTCTAAAAATCATCTCTAGTGTATTTTCCTGATTTTTATTAGTTTAGATTTAGTATAATATTTTCTAAAATCATCACCTTCACAAGTTCGAGAATCGAACCTCTTTTTACCACTATATAAAATCACAGCAATAATATATTGGTTTTTCTACCTTCTCATTAGTACGTACCATCACTGCACTGATTGCATCTTCCGTTGCCGCTGTATACAAAGTTAATACCTCTTCTGGTTCCGGTTTCTGTAATGCTGGCAATATAGCTAGATGTTTCTTTATGCTTTGGAAAGCTTGTTCACATTGATCGTTCCATTCAAATTTATTTTTCTTCTTGAGTATTTCAAAGAAGGGTTTGCACCGTTCTGATGATCTGGCAATAAATCTGCTTAAAGCAGCCAGACATCCATTTAATTTCTGTACACTTTTAATACTGCTGGGTGATGGCATATCTGTTATTGCTTGGATCTTTGCTGGATCAACTTCAATTCCATTTTTTGTAACCAAATAACCCAAGAAACGCCCCGATGTAACACCAAAAGTGCACTTCTCCGGGTTAATTTTCATCTTGTATTTTCATAATGCACCAAAGATTTCAGCGAGGTCTTGTAGATGGTTAATAGATAATTTGCTTTTACCAACATATCATCCACATATTCTTCTAATATTTGTCCGATCCATGGTTTGAAAATTGCATCAACCAAACGTTGATATGTTGCTCCCGCGTTTCTTAACCCAAACGGCATCCTGGTATAGCAATACAACCCCCGAGGAGTGAAGAACATTGTGTGCTCCTGATCTGCTTCAGCAAGTGCAATTTGGTTATATCCCGATTGACCATCCATAAAAGATAATGTTTCATGGCCTTCTACCGTATCCACCAATTGATCAATATTAGGAAGTGGATAGCTATCTCTTGTGCAAGCTTTATTTAAGTTGGTGAAGTCTATGCAGATTCTTACTCCACCGTTCTTTTTCGGAACAATCACCATGTTAGAAATCCATGTTGGATATCGCACTTCTCGAATGAATCCTGCACTTAGAAGCTTTGTTAATTCCTTATCAACTGGATCGTGATACTCTGGTGCAACCTTGCGTATCCGTTGACGAAATGGTGTAGCATCGGGACGTATTTGTAATTCATGATGTACAATGCTCGGATCTATCCCGGGAATATCCTCCATTTTCCATGCAAATATATCTGTAAAATCACGGAGTAACTTGATTAAACTTTGCTCCATATTTTCTTTCATCAACGTTCCAATTTGCACTTGCTTAGGCCATTCTGAAGTTCCAATATTTACAATTTTAGTTTCTTCTATAGAAGTGAAAATTGGTTTTGGATTCCCGATTGAAGTTGGAGTTCCCTTTAATTGCTATGAGGGTCCTTCGAACTGATGACTTGTTGAATTTTCTTGATTCTGGCTGCTTTCTCCTAACTCATTTGTTGACTTTTGTTCGATGTTTCTTTTCAAGTACTGATTGATTTCATCTTCCTTTGCTGCGATCCTACGGTTTTTCTTCCTTTCACGCTGTTGTTGTTCCTGCTCTTCATGCATTCTTACCTCCGCCATTATACAAAACTTAGCATCATCTTGATCTCCCTTGATCTCCATTTCGCCTTGTGGTGTTGGAAATCGTAAATATTGATGATAAGTGGAAATTACACCCTTTAACTGGTGCACCCAACGTCTCCCAATTATTGCATTGTATGGAGATGGAGCATTTACTACACTGAATCTGGTTAAAGTGTTGATCGGTCCAACTGATACTTGCAAGTCTATATCTCCTTCTGGTCTTGAGGCCATTCCATTGAATCCATAAATTACATACCGGGATGGGAGTAATTGATCTTCCGTGAGCGCCATTTTGCAAAATGTGTCATGAAATAAAACGTTCAATGAGCTTCCCCCATCCATAAGAATTTTTCTAACATTCCATCCTGAGATTGGAAATGTGAGGACTAAAGGATCATTGTGCATCTCAATTTCTTGATTTACTTCCCGTGCTGAGAAAGTTAAAGGAGATGCCATCCAGTCTTCCCAGGTTCCCGTTATCCTTCCCGATACCTTAAAAATTTCATGATTTCGAATCCTTTTACACAACTTTTTATTAATCGCAGCATACAAATCAGTATCTCGTTTTTCTGAGAACGATATCATATTAATGGTGTGTTCATTATACAGAATATGCACTGCTTTGCCTTTGTCGGGTCTGGCTATTGGTTCGGTCCTTTGAATATATTCTTTTAAATCTCCCGCATCTATCATTTTTTGTACCAGCATAATAAAATTCCTGTAATTTTCTGTTGCGTGACCTTTATAACAGTGGTACTCACAATAATCTTTTGATCGTTGCGTAAACTCAGGCTGATTGCCTTTCGATGATGGCCATTGAAAATCTGGTTTATCTTTTATGATTTCAAATAATTCGGTATATGAGATATTGAGCTTTGTGAACACTCTCTCTTGCAATCGTTGCACAAAAGTTTTATTGTCCCCTTGCCTTGGGCGCTTTGATTCCTTTGGTTCTAATTTATGAGGAAATTTCTTTTTCTGTTCTATTGATACCTCAATTGAATTTGCCCTTTTCATGCTTCCCTGATTTCGTGAACTGCTTCTTGGACCTTGTTCCTGGACATCTTGCAATCTTGCACATGTTTCTATTATCTCTCTGAGCTGTCCCTCGGTCTTGGGATTATTACGATGAATTTCAATAAAAAGCTGACATCTCTGGTCAGCGATTCCCCACTTGTAATGATTTATTGTTGTACTTGAGTCAACATCTCCAATTGCTTGACACACCGTATGCCATCGAGTGGTATAAGATCGGATCGTTTCTTCTGGCCATGATGTGAGGGAATACAATCTATCTATTCCCGAATCAACGGGTTTGTTGTACATATAAGCTTCAAGGAATTTCCTCACTAATTGTGAATAACATTCAATGGAACTCTATGGCAATCTATCATACCATAGCAATGTTGAACCTGTTAAACTTGAGGGGAAACATCGGCACATAATTGCTTCATCTCCATCCCATCGTGACATCACTCGATTGTAATACTTTAAATGTGAGGTCGGGTCCTTTGTACCATCATAACATTCAAATACAATGATATTGTACTCTCTTGGCAATGGAACATTTGTCAACCGTTGAGCCAGCGGTGTGCGCTTAGCTTCTTTTAACACTTCTTCTATCCTTCCCCCTTCTTTATTTTTTAGTCCTTTTATTTCTTCTTTCATTTGCTCCATTGCTTCCATACACTTTTGCCATTGTGCACGTTGAATTTCTTGATTTTCTCTCTGTCTCCTAGCTCGTGATGATAATCCTACTAACACCATCCTCTGGTCCTGATTTTCTCTTTCGTTTATGGGTGCACGTTTTCCAGAAATTGTTTCTGGACTTCGTGATCCTGTTGCAACCTGTCTCTGTTCACGACGAATTGTATTTTTTAAAACTTGATTTTCTCTGGTTAATAATTCAATTTTATCATGACTGACCCTCTGTTCTCTCCTTATTTCATTCATTTCTCTCATCAGATTTTGAAGATAATTTACATCATTTCCTGAGTTCTCATGATGTGACAGCTGATTTTGTGATAAGGCATTTGGTGTTAGCTCATGGATAGGTGAATGATTTCCGACATCACTCTGTTGTTGTTCTGGATCACTCTCAACTTCCCTTTGTCTGAAACTTTACCTATCGTTACTGTCTTGATTCGCAGAGCCTGCTTCTTGAGACATTTTTCTTCTAGATTTGCTGATAATTTGCCCTCTCCTCTTGATTTCTAATAACCTTTCAAAAGTTAGCCAAATATTCTTTCAATAGATTATTAAAAAGGAAAGTGACAGAAACTAGTTTTATGATCTTTTATAAATATGTCTTATGATCAAACATTTAAACAGACCCATTTAAACTTAAAAATCTTTTTCTTTCCAATGAGATAGCATTTCCATTTTTTTCAAATTTAATAGAGATAATTATGTGATATAATAATAGAAAAATTCATTTTTCAAGAACAGGTAGGATAAATCCTTTAACCCAGTCCCTGTTTCTAGCGCCAAATTGTTTATGCCAATATTCCCATTGACATTAACAACCAATGATTTAAGGATAATACAATAAACATAAGATTTTAACTAATGAAATGATACACAGAATCATTTTAAGATCAATGATTTGATAGACATTTTAACAATCCAACCATTTACAGATCATCAAAACTACAGTTACAAATCCATCATCTTTTAAAAGCAAGAAAATGAATCATGAATGTCCTATCTTTTCGATCTAATCGACCACAGTACATACCTAATAACCTTTCTCCTTCTGCTTTGATAAATCTTCCTTAGCCTTTTTTCCCTTTGATTTTTCCGACCCCCTCCTCGTTGAATGCTCTCTTCTATTTATAGATTTATTAGTGGGTTCCTCTTGTCCCGATACCCTCTATCGTTCTCCTTATTATATTAGGATCGGGATGTTTATAAGATTGACAGGTCATGCTTTCTCTTTGGTGCGCAACCTTGTATGGTTTACACGTGCTCTTCGTTCCTTGAGAATCAGCTTTGTCCCGATCATACGTGTCATTCGTATGATAAAAGTAATTATTTCCTTACTTTCCAGTTCCATGTTCATCATTATTCTTACTTTCCCGGTCCATGCTCATCATTACTCCTACTTTCCCGCTCCATATGCATTTAATGCTATCTGCTTCGATCAGTGTGATGTTACTTTCCCGATCCTAGTTGTCGATCATGCAGAGATTTGCTCAGTCTTTCACATCTGTCCCGTTTTGATCCTTCGATACGGCTTTGATTGTGTGCTTCTCATTCTTCTTAATTTCATTGTTTCCTTCTTAATTGGCTTACACGTGTCGCTCTTCTTTTATTTCCCAACACCTTTGATGCGAGCAATGGTTTTATTCTTCTTCTTCAGGCACTTCACCAAATTCTCATTATCCCTCAGAAGTATCTTATTGGATTTCAAGACCTTAGAAGTATCTTGTTGGATTTCAAGACCTCAGAAGTATCTTCGTATTGAGTGAAGATCTTTCTTCCCTAACTGAAGTTCCCTTTGTAGTGTGAAAAAGGTGGCTTCATACCCGCGAAGTTTTGTTTCTAAAATCCGTAACTTCGCTAATATTGAATCTTCCCCTGCCAGAATTTTCTTCTTCTCATTTCGCAGGCCTTGGATTTCTTTTTCCGTATTATTCACAGTGGCTTGGCGATGTTGACTTTCATCCTTGTGAAAGATAAGTTGTCTCTGAAGTTCAATTTACCGTCGAGTGAGATCAATTTTTTGCTCGTGTAGAGTAAGATTCATCTCGTCAGTATTTTGTAGTTCGCGAGTTAAATGATCTATACGACGGTCGTATTCTTCACTCTTCGCCTGTTATTCACGAGTTAAGTGGTTTATTCGTTGATTGTATTCTTGACCCTTTTCGCGCAAGGTCTCGCATTCCAGTTGGAGCTGTTCGACGGTTCTTTCTCGCCTCTGACGGCGTTCTTTAGGGGAATAACTGGCGAAAGTAAAACAAGTATCACGGCGACGAGAAAACGCCATGAAGCTTATTGTTGTTGCCTTCTCTTCCTTCGGCTCAGTTTCCACTGAAGATTTTCTAATACCCACATGTATATTCTAATCAAAAAATAAGAACATACGGTGATTAAAAGCGGAAGCAATAAAAAGAGATTGTTTATAAATACCTCCAGCCATTTCTATTTGAAAGCTTAATCCTTTAGGCTTGCCCTAATTTCTAAATTGATGTGAACTTTGGTTCCAAACCCTCCTTCTCAATTTTTAGATGGTGTATTCCTGATGAGAATGGTTTTGGTGACCTTATGTCCAATTTTTTATCACTTCTATTAACTAAACCCTAGCCATCATAGAGTAGTTTACGTGATAATATAGTGGGTCGTTTTCTAAACGTGGGAGAGTCTAGTGGGGTTACCCTTATCAGTTGTAACTTCCCAGCAAATGGATCATATCCTTTTTCCCTTTAAGTTAGCCCATATGGGAAAAAGCCTTACATTCTCCCACTTGATCCATTTCACGAGAGACTCCATATACGGATCATGGCGATTAATCCTCTTTAAGAGCAAGAATTAATCTTCCATGTATCACAACATACTTAGTCTTTCACCACTCATACTTAACTTAATGAGTAAACCATATGTTTACTCTAGGTCAATCTATAATGATATTTCTCAACAAGATTACTAAAGTAAGTACGTACATAATTCCAAATGAAAAATAATTCAACTAAATGAAAGCTTCAGAAAAAACATAAAGAATGTACTACATAATGGGACCAAGTCCCATCATTACTACATGATCCTTGAATCCTTTAACATGCATGCCTTTAGTCAAGGGATCAGCTATTATAAATTCAGTGCTAATGTGTTTAATGATCACTCTTTTCTTGTACACGTTCTTTTACGGCTAGATACTTTATGTCGATGTGTTTACTTCGACTTCCACTCTTATTATTCTATCCATAAAACAGCAACTGAATTGTCACAATACATTCTTAATGGTCGGCTAATAGATTCAGCAACTCTTAGCCCAGATATGAAGTCTTTCAGCCATACACCATGTGAGGCAGTCTCAAAACAAGAAACGAACTTAGTCTACTACTTCAAGACTATTTGTTCGTTTATATATATAAGCATGTAATCCTTAGTACCCTTAAGGTATCTCAATACTTTCTTCGCAGCCTTCCAGTGATCGATTCCTGGGTTACTCTGATGTCTTCCTAATACTCCAACGGCATATGAAATGTCAGGTCTAGTATAGACCTGAGCATACATAATGCTACCAAAAGCTGAAGCATATGGAACATTTTTCATCTGTTCCCCTTCAATGTCATTCCTGTGCATTGGTCCAAACTGAACCAATCATCTTTTACAATGGGTGCTACACTTAAGGTATATACATTGATCCATCACTTAAGGTCTCCCACTGAACTTAAGGTATATACATTGATCCATAAGTCTGAATCTGTAGAATTTATGGCTTGTGAAAATAACATAAGATCATTATCGGCTCAAATATTACAATTCGAATCTCGCAGATACACTAAATAGTCACTAGAATTAGTTGACAATCAACTTGTCACTTGAAACAGTAGGTGGAAGTTGATCATTATCTTTTTCAGGAACAGTATCCTGAAATTGATCACTCCCACTAATCAAGTCATTCTCAAGAAATTTAACATTTCTTGAATCCACAATTCTAGTGCTATGAAGAAATCTACCATAGTACTCTCCACCTCTATCTGATCTCACAATCTTAATGTGCTTACCACATTGTTTCTCTACTTTAACCTTAAACAATTTAAAGGCATCCAAAACTTCGTCTTTGGAACGAAACAAGTAAAGATACATATATTGTGAATAATCATCTATGAAGGTGATAAAGTATTTCGGATCATTAGCGTTCATGTCCGGACAACAAATGTCCGTGTGTATGATCTCTAATAGGTTTGAACTTCTCTTGGCAACAATTTTGTGTTTATTAGTTTGCTTTCCCTTAATGCAACCAACACAAGTATCAAAATCTGTAAAGTCTAAAGTACCAAGTACCCCATCCTTTACCAATCTCTTAACTCTCTCAATGGAGATATGTCCCAATCTCCGGTGCCAAAAAATAGTGGAGTCCTCATTCATAATACATCTTTTTAACCCAATATTAACATGCATAGAACTATGAGTGATATGATTTTGCAAATAAAGACGATAGACAAAATACCATAACCAATAACTTCATAATTTCTGAGAATACTGAAACCAGAATCTGAAAAATTAAAGGAAATTCATAAAGGTACAAGTCTTGAAACTGAAATCAAGTTTCTAGTGAAACCTGGTACATAAAATGTCTTTTCTAAATGCAAAATAAAACCACTTTTTAATATTAAACTGCATGTCCCAACAACTTCCACATGTGAACTCATCTGACTGCCTGATTAGATGTAATGTTCACTTCTCGTTGGTTTCCTTAGGTTTTTCATACCCTGCAGGGTATTCGAAACATGGATTGTAGTACCAGAGTCAATCCACCATGTATTATGATTAATATTAACCATATTAAATTCATAAACAAACGCTAGAAAATTACCTTTCTTCTCAAGCCAAGTCTTAAACTTAATGCAGTCCTTCTTCATGTGTCCCTTCTTTTTTACAAAAGAAACACGGAGACTACTTCTTTATGCCTTGGTTAACTGAAAGCTTTCCATTTTCCTTAATGTGATCCCTTTTCTTCTTTGAAGAAGAAGCAATAGTAAGGTTCACCTTTTCTCCCTCTTCCATCCTCAATCTCCCCTCCTCTTGTACACACATGGTCATAAGTTCATTAATTGACCATTTATCCTTATGTGTGCTATAAGATATCTTAAAGGGGCCATATTGTGTAGGAAGAGTACACAAAATGAAATGAACTAGGAAAGAATCAGACATGGTAACTTCCAAATCCTTAAGTTGGGCCACAATATCCCTCATGATCATGCACACACTTAAACCCATTGTGTCTCATGGATGAAAACTTCATAATTAAGGTGCTAGCAAGAGCTTTATCAGAACTTACAAACTGCTCATCAATGGCTTTAAGGAGATCTTTAACCTTGGTATGCTTATCGACAGAACCCCGAATACTAGCACAAATTTTGGTCTTTATGAACATAACTGAGAGACGATTAGATCGAACCCATTTTTCATAAAGATCAACTGCATCAAGAGTACTAGTCTCAGTTATGCTAGGTGGTTTGTCTTTCCGAATAGCATAGTCGATATCCATCCATCCCAATTGTAAAAGCACTCTTTCTTTCCACACCTTATAGTTATCACTCTTTAATTCAGGAATGTCACAATTGACATCAGAATGTTTCCAGTTAAAATTGCTGCAAAGAAAAATATATACATGCTTATAAACAAAAAATTTGATACTTAAACTTAATCATGATTTACCAATGCAAGTCATGTATAAAAAAAATATATGAATCTAGTGACATAAAACTTGCCTGTGGGCTAAAGTCCTACTCAAATTAGATTCATAACTATATGATGAAACTATCAAACCATATTCATTCCTTAATTCCTATGGGTAGATTAAGAAACATAATTCAATATTTCACCCCAACCAATCATACAAATATAATAAATTTTCCTATGGGCATATTTCATCATATTACGTATGATTAATTACAAATTTATGTCTAGTTTCCACATGTGATTTCTTAAAAAAATTTAAATAACTAGAGATACTGTGGATACTCTCTAATTACTAAAATTATTAAATCACTTGACATATTACTTATGTGCTTTTACCAATATTACGTAGTAAGCCGAAACTAAATATTCCAGCATTTTACTGTAAAGCACTACGTAATGAATATTCATGATAGTACTTCAAGGAGTACAAGGATATATGTATTTCAGTTGTGCTTCGAACTAATCGAATCAGCATGGATCCTAGCCTTTCCAAGTTTGAAGGCCATGGTTAGTGTAATTTGATTCTAATTAAGTTCAATTCTCATACATGACATATGACCGAAACAACAAGAAGATTGAAGATAATCACCAAAAGTGACATATTAATGGAGTCGCTATCTGAATTGTCAAGGAAACTGAATGTCTATCTCCAAAAAAAAAAAATGTTGTCCAACAAAGACTCACGTCTTAAATCTCTGGATGAAATATCAACTAGTTTATGTAGAACACCGTTACATATTTCAGCTATGTGTAGTGATGTTACATTTGCGGCAAAGATTCTAGGCAGGAGACGTGATCTCCCACTGAAGACAGACTCCCAAGGATTTACACCTCTTCATCTTGCATCAACAAGAACAAGCCATCGTATGGTGAAATTGTTGGTAGAGGATAATTCAGATGCTTGTATGTATATATCAACTCCACTATATATAGAGTTCAATCTAACCACTAAGTATTATTGCCTAGCTTAGTTGTTCAAATATATTCTTCCATACCAGCGAGTGCATAACTTCATGATGGATATTTAAGCTTCTTAATTCGTTTCAAATAACCTCTAGCTAACTCAATCACACTTAAAAAAATGGGTTACCACAAAGTTAAAAAATGGACAGACACTGACGATAATATCCTGATGAGTGATGAGAGCGAGTTTATCCCCAAAAACTACCATGGCAGTTTAGACAGAACCAGAGAGAGACAACATAATACCGTTTTCAAGCAAGGCAGAGGTAATTAAGGCTCTGATACCAAATTAATACCCACATGTATATTCTAATCACAAAATAAGAACATACAGTGATTAAAAGCGGAAGCAATAAAAAGAGATTGTTTATGAATACCTCCAGCCATTGCTATTTGAAAACTTAATCCTTTAAGCTTGCCCTAATTTCTGATGTGAACTTTGGTTCCAAACCATCCTTCTCAATTTTTAGATGGTGTATTCCTGATGAGAATGGTTTTGGTGACCTTCTGTCCAATTTTCTATCACTTCTATTAACTAAACCTTAACCATCATAGAGTAGTTTACGTGATAATATAGTGGGTGGTTTTCTAAACGTGTGAGAGTCTAGTGGGGTTACCCTGATTAGTTGTAACTTCTCAGCAAATGGATCATATCCTTTTTCCCTTTAAATTAGCCCATATGGGAAAACACCTTACAGACTTATCCTTCTTCAGTTGCAAGTTTTCCCCCTGCAGCCTCAGATGATCCTCTTCAGCTAAGCGTGACTCCTCCCGTTGAACAAGTTGGAGATTATATTCCTACACAAGTAAACACGCGGTTAGCAAGAATCAGCTAAGACTTCAGAATAAATAAACAAAAAACAATTCCACTCACCAGCATCATCAATCCAGCGTGTTGATCTCGACTCAGCGAAGAGGACACCTCCATTTCGACTTAGCGTCAAGAGAACAAAAGGAATCCAAACACAATTGCATCGTTGCGTCACATGTTGGCGCAGGAATCTCCACGCGCTTCCCTTTATTCACTGGTTTGAACATTTGAATCTATGAGTCCATGTAAAGGGCACACCTCTCGCCAATTGTAGACCCTTTGAAAACCTCTATCTCTTTCTCTTTTTCTTTCTCTTCTTCTTCATTCTTCTCACTTTCAAGCGTCTCAGGGATCTTGGGTTCGTCATTAGTTTCAGTCACAGGCTCCTTGGGAAAACTTTCTCATGAGAAAGAGGCATTTTCGAGTCATCCCCTCCTTGTGGGATCTTCTCAGACATCACCTTCTCAGTTTCCTACGTGGAAGAAACGACATCTTTAGCAGGAGATTCTATTTGTGGAGAAGGAGCTGGTGCTGCCTCCTCAATTCTCAGTGTAGGTGCCTTAAGGGGTTTGCCACCCTTCACAATGCATCGGTACTTCTTCTTCAAATGAGAGTCAGTGGCCTCACTCGCATCCACCTTCGTACAAAAAAGCTCGCATGCTCAGATAAAAAATAGAGGAAATGAAAGAGAGTACACCAGAAAAGAAGTATGTTCTTTACCTTCCTAGTCTCCGAAGGTGCGCGCTTGCAAGAACGAGGCTTCGCTTCGGAAGCAGCAAGGACATCCTGTGAAAATCATAAACGTTAAAAACTGGTGAAGTAAAGATAGGTAACGAAGAAAAAAAGGAAGGCTACCTCTGCTGTTTTCTCAGGCAACCCAGGGCCCATGGTGCGAAGCCGACAAAGCTCGGAGGATCTTCTATAGGACCCTGATGAGGAGTCTTATCATCATTCCATCCCGGATCCAGGGACTTTCATCCAAGTCTCATTGTTGGTGTGGCGAAGAAGTTGGTTACTTTTGTTCCCTTTCGGATCAAGATCACAAACAAGGAGCATACAATCTTCATCTATGGCCGCCCAATTGAAGCGAACACCCATCTTTCCTTGCGATCAAGGAGATTTTGAATATAGTTCGACAGAAGAGAAGTGGAAGTGTAGTCAGAAGCTTCGAACGACTATGATTCATCAGGAAGGATGGAGAAGCCTTGTGAATGTACGACGAACTCATTTAGCAGGCGAATTGCGTTCCCACTTCATTGAAACATGCCATGTTGAGGTTTAAGCGAGATAGCACTTCGCAGAAGATGGGGCTCTTGGGATTATACAGGGGAATGGGAAGACCAGCCTTCAACTATCCTAGAGAGACCACACCCCTATTCGCATTCCATCTCTCCTTTTCCGTCCATTCCAAATCTAAGGTTTCACCCTTGCGAGACCCTTCAGGAACTACGAGTTTAATACCCAGTTGAAGATCTACGGTGAAGTCAGGAATTTCCTTGAGAGATATTTTATTTAATGGAGTGACAGCATTTGCGAGGATAGCTCAGCGAGTTGACCAGCGAAGATGAACCCTTCAGCAAGAAAACATTTGCAAGGAGACCTTCAGCGAAGACACCTTGAGAAGTGAAGAGTGTTCTTCCACTTTTACTATTTGTCTATAAATAGGCCTATAAGCAATAAAAAAAAGGATCAACATTTTGTGTAAGGTATAGAGAGAGTGAACTATTGAGAGCATTACTATACTAAGTCTGAGAGCTTGTAATCATCATCATATTATAGTGAAATCACTCCCATGGACGTAGGTTTTAAAACCGAAACACGTAAATTATTTGTGTCCATCTTACTTATTGTTTTGTGAACGTGGACCTAAAATCTTGACTGATGAGACCACTGAGATTAGCTGAGGATCATTTGGATGTGTTATAGGTTTCCTATAAAAACTATTTTCTTTTCTTAGTTCTTTGGTATGTGCAGCATACCTCTCCTGAACTGCATCTGCAACCTTGCATGGGGTGGTCTAAGCCTAAAGCTTTGGTGCAATTGGAATCAGCTGTAGCTGCTTTCTTAGCGCCTTGGGACAAAAATCTTTCTTTTACATGTGACATTCTTAGATAACTTTCTTAGCGCGGACGTGAAACCAAGAAACTAGTAGAAATAACCTGAGTGTCTTTTCTCAACGATCTTTGATTAAGCTTGTTCACGAATATCACCAAAAAAAATTTAGGGCTTTTGGCTTCAGCATAGGGGCGGAAGATTTTCTAGAGAACCTTAAAAGAAATATAAGATAAACAAGAGGGACTAACCTATAATACTGGAGTGGAGAACATGAAATCAAATTAGATAATTTGATTTATGAATAGTTAATCAGGATCGATTAATACCGATTAAGAAATCATAAGGGTTCAGCGAGAAGTTTACTCCAATAATTTAAACCCAACGACATGGTTTTTATGAAAACACATACTCCCTCCGTTTCAGAGAGTTACTTTCTCTACCTTTTTTAAAGTTTCCTTCATTTTACATACTCCTTCCGTTTCAGAGAGTTACTTTCTCTACCTTTTTTTAAAGTTTTCTTCATTTTACATATATATGGTTTTAAATTTTTTGTTGAAAGTAAATTTAAAAATAAATTAAAAAAACTACTCTCTCATCCTTATCTTAATAATTGTACAAATAGAAAAAATAACTTTTTTCTTAAAACCGATGGATTATTAGATTAACAACAAATAAGAGATAAAAGGTATTACATTCGAGGACTAGAAAGTGGTTGTGCTGATAACGAGAACTTTCCTCGTTCGGTCAAGTCACCATCTCTCCAACACCATTGCCAGATGACTTTCCTCCTCTGTCGATGAAATCATCACCAACACCAACACCATCACCATCACCAATCCTCGTATCAACACCCCGTACTCCCTCTGCTATCTCTCTAAAATTCTCTTCACATGGCAGGTGAAAATTAACTTTGGAATCGCCCAACCCGTTGTACCCGTATGCCTTAAACTTTATTAATCCTACTGATTAACATACCCCTATCTTCCAAATCAACCACATCACCTTCCAAATCAACAGAAAAAGAAAAGAAAAGATGAGAAAACACATACCTGCTTAGCTTACCTATAACTCGCTTCTGCTATATTTTCTTGCACTTCTTCCATGCATACTTCTTGTTCTCGGAGTTTTAAAAAAGAAAGAGCTAGGGAATTGAATGGTGGAATGGCTAAATACTAATAGATCTTTTTGTTTATATAGAAGTTGGATTTCTGAGTTTGATTTCGTTCTTTCATTCCAAAATATGTTCCTCTCAATTTTACTTCAAATTCATAAAGTTGGTCAGACTCAAAAAAAGAAAGCATTAATCTCCCCACTTTCAGGTCGGCTTCTAAAACTTTTAAACCTCCACAGACACATATACCATCATATTATGTTTAAGTTATTGTTATAACGAGAGATCAAACGAGAACGATAAAAGAGATCGAGACACAGAGATTTACGTGGTTCACTAACTGTTATGTTAGCTACCTCCACGGCAGAGAAACCAGAGTTTTATTACTGAGCAGAATACCAAAGATACTTTCTCTAGGTACAACGTATGCCTATATATAGGGCAAAGAGATAAACCCTAATTCGACTAGAAAGCGGAAAACAATCTCAGTCATAATACATTACGTATACCGTTTAGGCGGGGGGCTCTGCCCCTCGGACTCCCCGTTGTATTCCGGCAAACAAATGATTCAAGGCATATCAACAAATCTCCACCTTGACTTGAATCCTCCCAGCAACAGAAACAGATGCACCATGACAGTGCCAGAACATTTCTCTGCCTCAGATGCCCCTAGACAGGGGCTCACACTATTGACTTGTGATATTGAGCAAGTCCAAACAATGTTGGAACTTGCTCTCAGGAACTGGCTTGGTGAACATGTCAGCAGGGTTATCAGCTGTCCCCACCTTCTTCACTTTAATTCTCTTCTCATTTCTCAGAAAGTGATACCTGACATCAATGTGCTTTGTCTTCTCATGATGGACTTGATCTTTGGTTAAGCATATTGCACTCAAGCTGTCACAATACACTATAGCATGATCCTGATGTAAGCCTAGATCATTTACCAGCCCCTTTAACCAAATTCCCTCCTTTGCAGCTTCTGTCAAGGCCATATACTCTGCCTCTGTAGTAGACAAAGTAACCGTAGGTTGTAGAGTTGCCTTCCAGCTTACAACAGAACCTCCAAGAGTGAACACATAACCAGTCATAGATCTCCTACTGTCCACATCTCCAGCATAATCAGAATCTGACAAACCAGCCACTAAACATCGGGTATCGTTCCCATAACAGAGACCGACATCTGAGGTACCTCTAAGATACCTGAAAATCCTTTTAACAGCTTGCCAATGTTCCTTCCCAGGCTGAACCATAAACCGACTGACCATACTAACAGCAAATGCTAAGTCTGGTCGAGTGCAGACCATAGCATACATCAAACTTCCAACTGCGCTAGCATATGGAACTCGAGATATGTACTCTTTCTCCTTATAAGTCTGAACCGTGTACATTCCCAACTTGCTGTTAGATGCCATTGGAGTATCTATAGGCTTGGCTGAAGACATTCCAAATCTGCTCAAAATCTTCTTGATGTACCCTTCCTGTGATAGGAATAACTTTCTCTTCTTCCTATCCCTATAGATTTCTACTCCCAGAATTTTCCGAGCAGCACCCAGATCTTTCATCTCAAACTCAGCACTGAGAGACCCCTTCAGCTTCTGAATGTCTGATTTATTCTGAGCAGCGATCAACATATCATCAACGTATAGAACTAGATAAATACGTGAACAATTCTGCGTATCATTGTAGTACACACAACAGTCATACGGACTCCTGTAATAGCCAAGATGCACCATATAACTATCAAATCGTTTATACCACTGCCTGGAGGACTGTTTTAGCCCATATAAGGACTTCTTTAGCTTGCAGACATAATTTTCTTTACCTGGAACTTGGAATCCATCTGGCTGGCTCATGTATATTTCTTCTTCCAACTCTCCATGCAGGAAAGCTGTCTTCACATCTAGTTGCTCAAGTTCCAGATCCTGATGTGCAACTATGGCTAGTAGCACTCTGATGGAAGTGTGCCTGACCACTGGTGAGAAAATCTCGTTGTAGTCCACTCCCTCTCTCTGATTGAAACCTCTTGCAACCACTCGTGCTTTATACTTGACACCCTCTGCAGCTGACATTCCTTCCTTCTTTCTGAAAACCCACTTGCAAGTAATTACCTTTCTATCAGCAGGAAGTTTTACAAGCTCCCAAGTCCCATTTTTGATAAGAGACTCCATTTCTTCTACCATTGCGGCAAGCCATTGTGCTGACTCGTTTCCAGATACTGCAGCCTTGTAGGTGGACGGCTCGTGATCCTCCACCTCCTCGGCCACCTGCAATGCATAACCTACCAAATCGTCAAACCTGTACCTCGCTGGAGGTTTTATTCCAACCCTTCTAGGTCGGTCTGTAGCAATGCTCCGATGTTCAACTTCCTCTGGTGGTGCATTCTCAGACTCATCTGCATCTTGCTCTTCGGTAACTGATGGTGGTAGTTGGTCGTCAACCAACTTAGGTGCCTGATTCTCCTCTGGACTGAATTGCACCTCCACCTCCTTAACACCAACCTCATTTTCTGGTGCATCAGTGACCTTCTCTCTGGATGTCAGCATAGAATTTTCATCAAAAACTACACTTCTGCTCAGTATAATCTTATTGTCAGACCAGATCTTGTACCCTTTCACACCTGCACCATAGCCCATGAAAACTCCCTTCTTAGCTCTTGGCTCCAACTTCCCTTCATCTACATGATAATAAGAAGTACAGCCAAAGACCCTCAGTTTTGTGTAATCGGCAGCTTTTCCAGTCCACACTTCATAAGGTGTTTTGCAGTCAATGCCTGTGTGTGGGCTCCGATTGATAAGATAGCAAGTTGTTGAAACCGCTTCTGCCCAGAACCGTCTAGCAAGACCTGCATTCGAAAGCATACACCTTGCTTTCGCTAAAAGCGTCTGATTCATTCTTTCTGCTACACCATTCTGCTGTGGTGTAGCCCTTACTGTGCGATGGCGAGCAATACCCTGATCTTTGCAGAAATCATCAAACTCAGATGAACAAAATTCTAGACCATTATCTGTTCTCAGCCTCTTGACCTTCTTCCCAACCTGATTTTCTAACAGAGTCTTCCACTCCTTGAACTTACTAAACGCCTCACTTTTATGTTTCATCATGAATATCCAAGTCATCCGGGAATAATCATCAATGATAGACAGAAAATACCTGTGACCGCCCAGAGACTCAACACGAGAGGGACCCCAGCAATCTGAATGGATATAGTCCAGCGTGCCTTTGGTCCGATGAACTGCCTTAGGAAACTTGCTGCGCTGTAGCTTCCCAAACACACAATGCTCACAGAACTCAAGGTTCTTGGTCTTATGACCCCCGAGAAGATCTTCCTTTGAAAGAATTTGCATTCCCCGTTCGCTCATATGAGCAAGCCTCATATGCCATAATCTGGTCATATCAGATCCCTGAATTTCAGTTGAAGCAACAACTGCAGAACCTGTGACTGTTGAACCCTGTAATACATACAAAGTTCCATGCTTGACACCCTTCAGAATCACATCAGAACCTTTGCAAACATGCAAACCTCCACCTTCACCTTTGAAACTGAAACCCTTGCTGTCTAGCAGACTCAAAGATATCAGATTCTTTGTCAAGAGTGGCACATGTCTGACTTCCTTCAATGTGCAGAGCCTCCCATCATGTGTCCTAAACCTGATTGAGCCGATTCCAACCACCTTGCAGACAGACCCGTTTGCCATAGAGACATTGCCCCCATCTGCACGGCTGTACGTAGTAAATAACTCTCTTTTGGGACATATATGGTAGGACGCCCCAGAGTCAAGGAACCACACATCAGACTGATGTGTGTAATCATCTGCTAACAGAACAAAATCTCCCTCAGATGTGTTTCCACATTGAGCTACTGCTGCAGATCCAGAGTTATGTTCTTGTTGCTTCTTCTTCTTAGGACATTCCCTCTTCCAATGACCTTTTTCCTTACATATGGCACAGACGTCATTTGGTAATTTATAGCCAAAATTTTTCTTTCCCTTCTTACCGTCCTTGCTTCCCTTTGCCATCAACCCGGAAGCCGGATTTTCTATACCTTTTCCAGCAGCCTTATGTCGCATCTCCCTGGTATGAAGAGACGACCTAACCTCTTCGAGCGTTATAGTATCCTTTCTGTGGATAAAAGACTCTCTAAAATTCTCATACGACGGAGGCAGAGACACCAGCAACATTAAGGCAGCATCCTCATCTTCCACCACCTCATCAATGTTACGCAATTCAAGCAGAATAGTATTAACTTGATCTAGGTGATCTCTAAGAGGCGTGCCTTCAGACATGCGCAGACTGAAAAGACGTTGCTTCAGCATCAACTTGTTGGTCAGCGATTTCGTCATGTAGAGGCTTTCCAACTTTAACCACAAAGCAGCGGCCTTTTCCTGATCTGCGACTTCAGTGATTACGTCGTCCGCAAGACACAACATAATCGTAGAGTGAGCCTTCTCTTCCATAGTCGCATACTCAGCGGTGGATGTATCTGCGCCCTTCTTATCTGAAGCTAACGGCAACCAAAGACCTTGTTGCTTCAACAAAGCCCGCATCTTGATTTGCCACAGACTAAAACTATTTCTCCCGGTAAACCTGTCGATCTTCATCATGGATCCGGACATCGTTCTCGGCGGAAATCGAACCTCGCTCTGATACCAATTTGTTATAACGAGAGATCAAACGAGAACGATAAAAGAGATCGAGACACAGAGATTTACGTGGTTCACTAACTGTTATGTTAGCTACCTCCACGGCAGAGAAACCAGAGTTTTATTACTGAGCAGAATACCAAAGATACTTTCCCCTCGGACTCCCCGTTGTATTCCGGCAAACAAATGATTCAAGGCATATCAACAGTTATTACTCTTATATGCTTAGCCTCATAATCCACCTCTGCAAATATACATTCAATGTCAACTGAGGGTTTTGACTCAACAAACTTAGACACCGACTAATTATATAATTATTTTCGAACTACTTGTCCAATATAGTTATGTTATCTTTCTAGATGTATCCGCGTAACATAGAAAGGAAAAAAGAAATTCCAGAAAGTGGGATGTTATATACAAAAGAAATATTTCTCTATCATTTACTATTTCATTTAAAGAAATCAAATTTAGAAATCAAACATCTATATAAACATAAAGATGTATTAGTATGTAGTCGTTCCCTCGTTCAATTCTCTAGCTCTTTTTTTAAAAAACTATATTCAATTCTTTAGCTCTTTCTTTTTTAAAACTACGAGGAGAAAAAGTATACATGGTTTCTATAAATCGATATCGGATACTTTACGGATATTTATTGGATATTTTTGAACACGCCATAAATAATTTATTTTAGTTTAAAAAATTAAAATAAATTATATATAATATTAATTTATTTTCTTTTTAGTTAAATCCAAACATTACTTAAGACATACTTGATCATTATTTCATTATTATTTATTTATTTAATTAGTAATTAAATATTTTAAAAATATAAATAATTATTTTATTGAATAGATATTATATCTTTTTCAATGGTGTGTCACCAACATGGAATTCCTTCCTCTTTTAACTAAAACACAAATTCCAGTTTGATTACACCTTGGTCAAACATTATTGACCAGGATTGACCAAGCAAAAATATATACTCCTTCCGTTTAAATACATCGAGGAACGAAGAGATATATAAAAAAAATTCATCTATACCCTTGATAAAAATCTTTAACCATTAATTGTTATTAAGTGTATTTAAAAAATAACTTGTATTTTCGAGATAAAGTGCAAGAATGATGTTGGAAATTATATAAAAAAATATCAATTTAAGCTAGAAAAAAAAATTCTATTTAAACAACTAAATTCGGACGGAAAGAGTATTTATTTGCAGCATAATATTTATTTTATCTTAATTATAGGAAATAATATTTAATTAAAAGACCAACCTTAATTAATTAACAGGCAAAACTCATCATAATAAATTTACTAAATGGAAATGGTACACAAAAATACAGTGCCTTGAAAATTGGTGATAAAAGATCCTAAAGGCGAACGTGTCCCTGCTCAGAGGCTTGGACAATATCTTTAGAAATTCCAAACCTGTGAACTTTATAAGCCGTTATAGCACCTCCAAGATTAAGCACCACCCTCTGCAGCCTTTTTTGCTCTTTGTTTCTCCCTTTTCATTTTGTTCCTCAATGCATTCTTGCTCAATTCTCTAAAACAATTTAACATGTAGAGAAGATGTTAATGGGAGCAATCGAGACTAACTGAGAAACTAAGCTGTATAGAAAATATATTAAAAAGAAAAAAATTAACAGTGTGCTTACTCTGTCGAACTTCCTCCCCCAAAAAGCTGCACAAGCAGAACAAAAATCGCATTAAACCACATTGAAATAATTAACTATATCATAAAAAACAAATAGAGAAAAACTTCTAAGTCTAATGTGCAGCACACCTCGGACTGAACAGCAGCTGCAACTTTGGCGTGAGGTGGGCGATAAGCCGCAGGCTTTGGTGCAACGGGATTAACAACAGTTGCTTTCTTAGCGCCTTGGGACTTTGACCCTTGTCCTGATCCTGAATACCGAATTTAAAAAAATAAAAATAAAAAAATATCTTAGCGTGTGAAGCGAAAGAAAATACAGGTTCCACACTGGTTAATAATGAAGGATGTATAACCTGATTGTTTTTTCTCATCTATCGTTAGTGAGCCAATTGCTTGGGCTAGTTCAGGAATATCACCAAATTTTTCTGGGGCTTCTGGCTTCCAATCAGCCTGACAAAAGAGTAAAACTATTGACAGCTGAAGAATACTTGATAATGGGGAACTAGTTACTTTAGAGGTATTTTTAGTAGCACTGACCTGGTAAAGCTTGCCAAACATCTTCTTAAACAACAATGATCCATTGGGGTGGAAAATTTTAATCCTACAAGTGAAATCAATTTATTCCAGGATGAATTTATCACAGAACCTTAGACAAGAGATAAACAGGAGCCAACAAATCTGAACAATACATACCCATTGTCAACCTGTAATCTTGGAGCTGTTGTAGCAGTCATGAAATAACGGCCATCTGGGGACCATTCGCTTGATACGGATAATTCTGCCCTTGTTGACCCAAGCATTTTTTTCTCTTTGTAGTCCCAGAATGCCTAAGGATTACCAGAATCAAGTAATGGGGGGAAAATCTCAAGTTCAAAAAAGTACTCAATCTTGTGAAACATCTATCCTGTGCTTTTCACGATGATACATAATGATGAAATTGCATTCTCTTGGAAACAAAAGCAAACATAAGACAGGGCAGTAACTGGGACGCAAATTCGGTCTTCTTTCTTTTTTGATACTGAGTCTAGTGATACTCTAAGAATTGGTTGTTTTGAGAAGGTACTTATTTTTTTACACTAGCTATTTTGTACAATCCTGCAAGACTATTACTACAATACAATCAAGCGCATAGAATTCCATCTCTCTGTCTAGCATATTATTCCTTTGTACACAATGGAAAAACTTAGACAGAAAAGAAATAAGAATCTCATACCATGTCACCAGGTAAGTTACCAAACCCTGCCAAACATAAATCTGTAAACCCAGATTAAGGTCGCAACAAAAATAGGTCATTCAAAACCTTAAACATCGAAATAGAAAAAAAAGAAGAAAAAAAAATTAGAGAGAGAGAGAGAATCTTTATGAAGGATACATCTGCCTTTCGGGTTCCATCTGATAGTATTGTAAGGACCCTCTCCAAGTTCAAGTAGAGGATTGCACTTCTTGTTAAAGACCGTTGCTTTTGCAGGCATATCTTTTGTTATGGTCAAGGAAAGAGAACAGACAGAAAGATAAACACTGCAAATGCAGATTATATGCAAAGTAACATTGTGTACCACTCCAATATTTTAATACTGTATGTCATATCTATATCCCCTGATTATGATATCATGATCTTGTCCACAAAATGTAGGAGAAAGTTTTATCTACTTATATTTCTCCGTACTCTCAATGCGGACCATACATACTGTTATTGTGAGCCAGTACCTCCGATGTGACATTTTTTACCTCATTTAACTTTAGATGGTCTATGTAATCTAGCTCAACGGCCAACAGGATACATCCATAAACAGCAGCAAATTCTGCACCAGTGCATGACCATCGAACTTCATGAACAGGACCTTCTTTACCTGCCAGAGTATATAACTATCAGTACCCTCACAGACTGTAACATCAAATTTATTTTTGAGAAGTAAACAACTTACGCAGGGGAACAGATCCTTCATGAGTTCCATCGGTAGTCAAGTAGTGCAGCTTTGATTCTCCATAGTAACTCTGGTTGGTTGCATCAACATCTGATTGTGCAACAATTAGAAGCCCAGTAGAACCATGATTCCAAATTAATTGCACTGTGGAGCACCGGAAAAAACTTTTTCGAGCAACAGGTTGAGCCTGAGCATCCTTCCCACAAGCAAAAATTTGGACACTGGCTGGAATCCCCTATACAACAAAGAACTTGATTCAGTACTGATTTTCGCTTGAGAGAAAAAACCTTGGATGTTCGGGAAGAGTACAGTTGACTTGGGTCATATCCGAGTCTCCCATTGGCAATCATCAATCCAAGCTTGTTTGGGAAATAACTTAATCTCCTTGTGACTCTTAATTTGATTATCTACTTATCTACTATATTACATTAGCCAAACAAATACAAAAGTTGATTCATTCATTTCTAACAAACTTTACCGAGGTCAATTGCTCAAAATTTAACTCCATAAGCCAGCGATGAAACAACTCAACATTTAAAAGTTCGGATCACTATGTGCACATTTACAGGATCATTGTTTTCCAATATACAATGAATACAAGGAACAAACAAAAACAATAACAACATCCCAAGCGCCATACTATCAATTGTAATCCTATTGCATGGTATATTGTGTCACACTTACAAAGTTAAAATGCTCTCTGGGATCAATTTTTCTCACTAACCTTAGCTTCTGGAACAAATGCAGCAACATGAGACCCTGGAGTCTTAGAAAGCTCTGTTGCAGCTACACCAGGGACCCTAAGCTTAGTGAAGCCTTTTGCAAAATCCCCAGTATCAAAAAACTGTATCTCATTTGTTGCCATGCGACACGCAACAGATTCATCCGAGCTAAATCGAATTGAAGGCCTGAGGAACAAGAAAAAGAATGATTTCAGAGTAACGCCAATACAATCTCAGAAACAAGTGAAACTTGACAAGGATTTGAATAAATTTAGAAGTGTAAATGAATTTCTGTATTACCATGTAGTCCTCGACATGCTTTTCTGAAACAGCTGATAAACTTGAGTGCCAGTCTCTATATTCCACAATATAACGTTCTTCTCTTGTGGTGTTGAAACTTTTTGAAAGGTTTGAAGATATCTCCCACGTGGAGACAAACTGGCTGCAAGAAAATTCGGTATTTCGAAAGATCTGATCTCAGAGGAGCTTGAACAATCATAGATGCTAATCTTAGAGTCAGGCTTAATCACCATGAGTCTAGATCCGTCTTCACTATACTTCGATGTGTTGCATGGAATTTTTGCAAGCTTAACACGTGGTTCCCCATTGCTAAATGGAGGTCCATCCCAGAGAGAGTATCCTTCTGGTTCTCTAGCTGGTGAGAAGTGAAAGTAATGTAAGCTCAAACAAAGAAAGAAACCAATTTGAGAAGAAGAGATAGGAAAGTACCTAAAATCTCCAGTGACGGTGAAGTGTCTGTGGCAGCCATAACAGGCAAACTGAAAATTCGTGGAAGACTGTGAAAAGCAACAGGGTCTTAAAGCTGTATAAAAAAATAAATTATCAGATGCAGAACAGCTACTTAAACGTCAATAAAGAGAGAAACAAACACTTGGTCGAGTCACCTGAAAGGTAAAGTCGCTAAAACTTCAGTATCTAATTACATACAAGCGTCGGAACACGCATTTTTCTAGCTTTCGAATAGTTCAAAATCAAACCTAAATCCTTCCATTAGCCAATGATTCATAAGAATAAAATTTGAGATAAGGCTAATTCATATCATACACTACATTCATAGAGACCATAACATTGGGGACTAAACTTTAACATCTAAAGAGCCGTATTAGAACTTCAATCTAATGATAAATTAAGTACGCAACATAATCGTCAAGCTAAAGAACAACAAACTCAATGGTTGGGCGTTTACAAAAAGATGAAAGGTCACACCTTTATACACAAATTATTACACACTTATCAGCTATAGTGCTATATACCAATCTACACCTCCATAATCGTTATGCCCATGATTATTGGATAGGGTCATAGACTCATAGGGTTGAATACAGTCTATATATTCTTTGGTTCAATATTAATTTGCTATCAATCAATAATGAAAGAACTAGGTTAATAAATTACTTGAGAAACAAAAAATAAGTACCTTGAATTAAAGATCTAAATTGACTGTGAGTAGTAGCTCAGATGAATTATAATTACTGCACCAAGAAAAAACAAGAAAAATATAAATTTCAAGTGAAATATGGACAACTCATTACGGTTTGAGTATGGAGAGAATGGAATTTGAAAAAGTTTAAAGCTAAAGATTTTATCCCCTATTTTTTTACCTTGAAGAACATAAAACCCTTCCCCTTTTCTGGTGTTTGCCTGCTCGGGACGGGAAGAGAAAAGCGTGTGATGGGCTTGGAGTGCTAAGGGTATAAGTTTGATTCGACGAGATTTGGGCTTGAAGCTGCCTTAGGGTAACTCCAGTGGGCATAGGTAAATCTGTCCATTTGTTATACCAGGTGGACGGGCAGATCCATTTTATGGTAGTGGAAAAACGGTTTATCGTCTCAATATAAGCTGATTGTGGCAACTAGGGATGGTTGTCCCAAGTTAGGAGGAGGCTCGGTTTAACGTCCCTAGTTGATTCGACAACGGTTACATTAAAATATCACTCCAACGATTATTTTTTTTACCTATATAAATCTCCTTTCGTTCACCAATTTTAAAAACACTCAACTTCTATCCATCCTCTATTTTCACAAAAAAAAATCTTCCAATTTCTTTTATATATTACTTGCTTTCAGTCGTTTCATTCATTATATGGATTCTAATTTGGAAAATGAAGAAACGAAGACATAGCGGAATGTTTTTCCAACAACAACGACGGATTCTTCAGAAGTTAGATCAAATGGATGTATATTCAGAAGATGATAGAATGATGACCAACACTACGATACAATTATACACAGGGCAAATACCGTGAGCTCTAAAACCAAAAGTCGTAATGTGGAGATATCGAGAGGAGGAACATCAGCAATTGATGCGTGATTATTTTACAGAAGGATGTGTATATTCTGGTGAAGATTTCCAACGTCGTTTCATCATGGCACAACACTTGTCGTGCGGGTTATTTGAAAAGCTTTATCGGTTAAACCTTGAATTCAACTATCAATTTGATGCACTAAACATACGAGGACATAATCCTGGAAAAAAGGTCATTGCATCCTAAAGGATTCTAGGTTATGATGCGCCTGTGGATGCCTATGATGAGTACATTCGTACAGAAAAAACAACAACATATGAAAATCTCATAATGTTTTACGAAACTGTAGCCAATCATTATGGTCCACGTTTTTTACGACAGCCAACGCAAGATGAAGTTTTCCCGAAATGCTAACTAGCCTTGATTGTATGCATTAGGTGTGGCATGGATGTCCTTCTGCTTGGCAAGGTCAGTATAAGGGTCATTACATAAAACCGAATGTTTTTCTAGAAGCGACAGCTTCTTATGATTACTGGATATGGATTTTTTTTTTTAACTCCCGGGTTCAAATATCGGCATCAATATTTTGCATAAATCGCTTTTGTTTTAATAACTGAAATATAGAAATGCTTCAGCTGCAAATTTTACCGTCAATGACAATAACTATAAGCATGGGGTATTTTCTGGCTGATATAATTTATCCGCAGTGGTCAACTTTAGTTCAAGCTTATACTCAAATACCCCAAGCAGGGGACCTGCATGCTAGACATCACTTTGAATAATATGGTAATCGAGGAGTCCTGACGGGATCCCAGTTGGACAAGTCATCCAGATAAAAATTTGAGGAAAGAAGTTCAACCGCTTCACAGTATGCCCGCAAGAGAGCATAAAACCGTAAAAGAGAGAATTCAAAACAGAGGTTTACATTTAAGGCTAAAGGACGATCTCATTGCACACTTATGGGTTGATTTTGGAATAAGAAACACAAACAGGATTTAGTTTCTGATTTTGCACTTTTAAGATCATTTCAACTATTTTGTTTTTCTAATGTAATTTGATTTGTGTAACTTATATGAATTTTAATTTATACTGTAAGTCACGGTTATCGATGAGACAGTATGCGAAATACGGGTCGTATCACTGAGATTAAATTGGTTATTACTTTTACTTATAATAAATTAAGAAATTTGAATACTAAATAAATTAATTAATTAAAAAGAAAAGAAACCAGGACTTTAGACTCCATCACTATAATACATATTAAAAAATAAAAATACTTTACTATAAATTTTCCATTTATCTCGAGACGATTTAGGACACAATTGTATATCTTGGAGGATAAAGCGTTAAAATCAAATGAAAAAATCTCAAAATATATAAACAATTTTTCTTCACTTGTAATGCTGGTCTCTAAAATAGAGTTTATGAATCACTAATATAGCATGAGGAGACATGAAGAAAAATTATTACCACTATGAAACAAGAATAATAGGACCAAGGAAAACTATTATAGAAAAATATTAGAATTCTCTAACATACATCTGCAGCCCTAATGGAGAAATTATTCCATTACAAAAAAAAAAAAAAAAAATTAAAGAAAAGAAGAAGAAAAATTAAAACTACTTGCTTGACCAACTAGACTCCAAATTAACTCCAAAAACCAACTCCCATTTTCCATCTCCTTCCACCATTATTTGTATATCTTTAAAGGAAACCACTTCCTTTCCATTTCCACTACCACATCATCGCCAAATGAGAATGTGCCAGGTATCGGGATAATACAAAATCCTCCAATAAAAATGTTCCACATGTTAAATAGTATCTCATCATGAAGTCACCATTTCTTTATTTAGAAAATATTTTATAATCTTTATTTCCTTCTTTATTTTGATTATTTTCTTCGTCAAACAAAAATCTTCAAATATCCTTTTATCATAATTAATATCTTGCAAATGGTCTCCATATCTTGTACACACGTTGTGACATACTTATCACACTCCCATATCCAAATAGTTGTCCCAATGAAATAATTCTCTAATTTCCTTCGGGCTTAGCCCATTCAACCATAAATTATTTCATTTAACGAACTGAATTACACATTTTAGTCCATCGAGCTTTATTTCCTATAAACTGCAAAGCTAAACAAAAACCATTCAATATGTACAAAATAAAGAACTAAATAAATGTAAATTAAGATGTAAAAATGATGTGTTTACACACTCATCAGTAACTTAACTTAAACAAACATTGAAATTGAAATGGTAAAAAACAACACTATAATTAAAATTGGAACTAAGAATTAAATTGAATTTAAAACAAAGGATTACATCGAAATTAAACTAACTATTACATCCAAAATTTAAAACTAATAACTAAACCAGTGTAATGGTATTATTGTTATCCTCGTATAAGATGTCCTCATCCGCATCAGAATCAACGTCAACTGAGATTGAGCGTTGTTGGGTCTTCTGTGCTTGAATTTTATCAAATTCATCTTGTCAGAGTTTCAGTTGTGCCCGATTCATTTTTTTCGTGTCCATTCCCACGACTTCTCTCATGTGTGTGCATTAAAAATACTCTTTTCAAGAGCCTTACGACCTTTCTTTATTTCTTTAGCCAATTTCTTAAGTTCTATTATTTTAACAATATCAGGCTTTTCTTGGTTTCCAAAAAAATCTTAAAAGCTGACTTCTGAAGTTGATGATTATGCAGCTTCTTGAGCTGCCTTTATGTTTCTTATTATTTTTGTGTTGCCTAGTCCATCATATCTTTTTGTATTAACATTAAGATTAGAATTATCATATGATGGGATCCGTTTATATTGGTTTGAGGGGCTGAGTTTATTTCTGGTGAAGAATAAGGAGACCCTTGAAAAACATTTGGCGTCTCTTAATGGGATTGCTTTGGTACTTGATATCCATTCAACAGTTCGGGGTTATATCGGTTCACCTTTTTGAGGATGTGGAAACATGCTTCGTGTTTGAAACTCAAAACTCTTGTTCTTTGCCATTGCTCTCGGGTTTTTCAATTATACAGTTTCAATATTTATAAATTATTTATTACAACAACTTGATAAAAATTTAAAATCCAATTAAACAAATTGAAATGCAACTAACTATATCAACGTCAGTATCACCATTTCCTTTTTGGCGAAGAACTTGCATCATCACAGCCAAATTGTTTATGTTTTTGATGATTGCACTAAAACGACCTGTCAACCCGAGAGCATCATGTTTATTTGGATTCCCAGTTCCTGACTAAATTGATTAAAAATATTCCCCCAAAGCGTTTGATATTGTTGTTGAATAACATTGATATGATTAAGCGTAAATGCTACATAACCTCTGCAAATAGTTTTATCTTCATCTAGATTGTAATTTATACTGCGAGACTTTCCAGATGAAACTTTTATTTTTGAAGTACTTAAGTTTGTGATGAGCAGGTCATTTTCTTTGAATTTTTTTTATAGAGAAAGGATGATTTAGAGCTTGAGATGAAAATATTAAGATTGAAGTGAAATTATAAGAATTTTTGGGTGTAGAAGGTGTGATTTTGGAGTTGAAATTAAATGAATTTTATAGGAAGTGAAATAAGAGTCGTTGGATGATCTAGGTCCAGCGTTTTAACCTAAGACGATGTTCGTCTCAACTAGAGTCGAATATCGGCCCAGGTAAAGTTGATCGACTCTAGTCGATTTGCTCGTCTCAGGTTGAGACGCTCGGCTCAATCTGAGACGGCTATATCAAACCCTCAGATTTGAGGGTTTATCCACCCAATTTTCCTGTTTGCTAGACCCATTATGAGCACAAAACTGATAAATATGGAAGTTTTCTATGCTCACTGAAGTTGCTCTTCGATGAAGATTTTAGGTCCTGACTCCCAATTCATCTTTTGTTTTGTGCATTTTATTTGCCTCTGGAGGGTGGCAGCCACCCTAGGATGTGAACGACTTCACACGATAGATCGGCGGGCAACGTTTCGGGTGGAAAATGTACACGTTATTTATTACCATAGGATCAAAATCGACTAGGTTAATAACGTGGACCTAGCTGATTGATCGTGTTCTTCAAAATAAAGAACGAGATTATTAAACCCCCTTTCAACCATCAACCTAGCCAATTTTAAAATGTATTTTGGCCAATTTTAAAAATAAATTAATGAATTAGAGTTTCAAAGTTTTACTTCATTATAATCATATTTTAGTATTTAAGTAGTCTCCGAAATAAACCATAGCAGCCCCCAAAAAATCGTTCTAAGATTCAACCGTTGTGCGATCACTAGGTCATGGACATATATAGTTAGGCCAGGGAAGATTATTTTTGTGTTGGGTCGTTAAGTAAATTTGGATCATATTTGCATATCGAGGGTTTCATGGCAGATTTAAGTCATAATGACACATCATTTGTCAGGATGCAGCTTTAAAAGCATTATACAACTTCAAATACACTTGGGATTACACTGACATATTTTAAATTACTATGGAAAAATTTGGGTCATATGCCACATCATCATGAGAGAGATTTTGATTCCGCTGAGATATTTGGTTTATAGGGAAGGATATTGGGTTACAAGTTAAACTTTGACCACTAGAATATTTTGGGTCAATAAGTTTGGGCTGCAAGGGAAAATTGAGAGCCAAGGTATAAGATATTTGTCACAAGACTAGTTAGATCACAATATATATTTCCGTCACGAGGTGGATTCACGTTACAAAAGCAATTTTCTTTACGGCGAGATAGATTTTGGATGACTAATTTATAATTGAGTCACTGGATAAAAGAAAAGGATTACGTATAATGGCAGCTTTAGATCATAGTAGCAAATTATAGGATAGGGCATGCTGTAGATTTTGGTCATTGGACAAAATTTAGTAGCATATTACAAGTCAGGCTGTAAATTTTGGGTCATCAAACAAATCCAGGGTCCTTCCCTTTTTCTTGTCATGTACACACTTGAGGTTCCACTAGTAGGTGTTGACTTGAATTTTTTTTACCCCATTAGCTCATGTTGTCAACCGACCATTGGGTTTCTTGTGTCGCGCCTAAAAAACAAGCAGAATCCCACCTAATTCAGTTGTAAATAATGAGTTACATATGATCATTTCCATAGTGGTAAACTAGTTTAAAAATAAATAAATAAGAAAACAAAAAATCCTCTCATAGCCGATGGAAGATTCACAGTGCTACATGGACATATTTTATGCCTAGTCTTTCCTCCTGTTAAACGAAAACAAACACAGAAAATGCAAAAGTACGATATATCCCCTGCTCCTTTTGATGTGCATGCATATGATAATTAGGTAATATTGAGTGCGGCACCACTTGATTTGTTCACCATGAACAAATAGGATGTCTTATACATGGAAACATCATCAAATAATTGTGCCTCTAGGCAGGCACGTAACAATAATCGAATATCACGTACGAAGAAGCAAGTACGTCTTCTTCCCCCGCCATTTGATTTGACCACCACCTTAATTCTCTTTTATACGATATTAAAAACAATTTCAAGCAAAGTGGTATCTAAAATATTATTCATTTGTGAAGTTCGAGTAATTATTTAATACCGGATGGTCTGAGGTTTCCCAGATCTTACGTGTTGTCCGTTTTTTACATTTGTTTTTGTCTGTTGTTCTCCAATTGGAATTTGCTTGCTGTTCTCTGGGATGGTATTTTCGATTGGCTTATTTCAGACCAGAGATAATTTCCTTGTTGTGCTTTACTCTAATGAAGATCAGATGTCATCAATAATTTTAATCAAAACTCTAAAACACTCGGTGAGAAATTTCATTGTGACAGCCTCGGATTTAGATATCCAGAGCTTATCGTTTAATGATATTCACACCTAATGATATTCACACCGTAGATTCAAGGTTATTTAAAAAAAAAATTATTACAAAGAAATTATACAAAAAATTTCCTCGTTATCTCACGGTTGATCTAAAAACTCTATTAAAGAGAAGCAGAATATTATTAGAAAGGATAAGATAAAAAAAATGTGTTTGAAAACTAATTTTTAAAAATATTTAGGTTTGGGAGTCAGTTTGACAAGGTCCAACCCTGCATTGTCTATAGAACAACTCTCGTATTATAAAAGTTTAAGATACATAGAAATCAAAAATTATTTTTTTATGGAACAATTGAACAAAAGTTTTAGTAATAAATAAAAAACATTTTCCCAGTCATTATTAGGTGTAAACATAATTAATTCCTCCATTAATTATGTCCTCCATCCGCCAGTTTTCATGTTTTCCTCGTCGTATGCCAATTAGGTCATCTTAGTGCAGCCCATCACATAATTAATTATAATAAATTATTAATATTTGTAATAATTAAATATTCCACAACTGTCCCTATAAGAAAAATACTCAGTTTTTTTTTTATTTTTTGAAGCATGAAAATACAGCTATCGAAATAGTGATTCATTCGAATCTTTCTTCGAATTAACAAATGTATAGAAAACAAAATTTGATCCAACAAAGTTTATGGTTGATCTACAAAATGCAAAAAAACAAATATGAAAATGATATGCATCCAAACCAAATATCTTATCCTCAAAATTGAATGATGGAATGAAACAATAACAGTTGACAAATACTAATAATAAGCTACTATTAGATTCAAACACTTTCCCTAGTCTCTGCGCTTACCTGCCCCAAGACTCATTTGCTACTTCCTCGTTCATTCATTGTCCTTTCCCATCCAATATTCGAATACATCATTTTTATTTAAAAAAAGAAAGAAAAAAGAGAAAGGGTTTATGTTGAATATGATGGTTTTCCTTTGAATATTCAAACCCTATCTATCTATAATGTTATGCTGTCCAATTCCAATATACTACCCTCAATAGTTAGTCATTCCTCTTTAATTTGAATTGTTGGGGAGCGCTCAACATCTGTTCTACTTTTTTCTTTTCTTTTTTCTTTTCTTTTTTTTTTTTTTTTTTTTTGGTAAGATTAGATATATTACAACATCTATTCTACTTTTTTTTTTTCTTTTTTTCAGGATAAGATCAGATATATTACAACATAGCTAAGTGAACTTTACATCACAGAAAAAAACTCTTCCCACTAGATCTGCATACTGTAGATTTTGTAAAAAAATTGGAGGAGTAGAGACCCACTCCTGATTAACACTAGGTGTTGTTGCCTTCTTATCAAAAAAGTCAGCTACAAAATTACCTTCACGATAATGGTGTGTGTAACAGAGTTGATTCTTATTGATTCAGAATTGAATACAATGATACAAGTTACATAACCATATATATATAAATGCATTCGCATAACCAAATGCAGTTGCTAGAGATCCTGTATGCTTATCTAATGAATAGGTGTACAGCTGAAGACTAGGGAAATGGTTAGTTGGCTGGGAGAAGACCGAGTCTCATGGGAGACTCGAATGTCCTCTGACACGCCCCCTCAAGATGGACGGCATAGGAGGCCAATCTTGGATTTTAACAGCTGGAACTTGGTGGAAGATAGAGGCTTGGTGAGTGCATCAGCCAATTGATCAGCAGAGGATACATGAGCGACTCTTAGTGCACCTTGTTGAACTTGGTCCCGGATGAAGTGAAAATCAATGGCTATGTGTTTCATCCTTGAATGAAATACTGGATTCGATGAGAGTTGGGTAGCACCCACATTGTCACAATAGATGACAGGGCAAGATGGTAGAACAACAGCAAGATCTGTAAGCAAATACGTGAGCCAGTTTAGTTCAGACGCTGCATTAGCTACAGCACGATATTCAGCCTCTGTGGATGATCGAGCAATGGAATTTTGCTTCTTGGAGCTCCATGAGATGGGGTTGCGACCTAGATAAATAAGATAAGCACCTGTGGATGAAAAATCATCCCTGTTACTACCCCAGTCAGCATCCGAGTATGCATGTAAATGGACTGAATTTGTTGAATGAATATCATCTGAAGAATCAGATAGTTGTAGTGGTGAATCCTGATAAATCTGTAGGGCATCATTTATAGTACCACATAAATATCTGAGCAGGCGCTTGACAAACTGCCAATGAAGTGTATTTGGTTGATGCATGAATTGCGAAAGCTTGTTCACAGCAAAACTGAGTTCTGGACGCGTGAGTAGCAGATATTGAAGACTCCCCACAATGTGCCGATACTCAGTTGGATCATGGAGTGGAGTTCCTGAGTTTAGGCTTAAAGGTGGCGATGTTGGAATAGGGGTTGTTGCAGGCTTGGCACTGAGCATATGCGTCTTGGAGAGAATATCCAGAATGTATCGTCTCTGCGAGAGGAGAATTCCTTTGGAATTGGGTACCACCTCCACACCCAAGAAGTAGTTTAAGTTCCCAAGGTCCTTAATAGAGAATTGGCGAGCCAAGTGTGCAATGAATTGATTGACAGACAACATGTTGTTACCAGTAATAATTATGTCGTCAACATACACAAGAAGGTAGATGAGAATACCTGTTTTCTTGAGCACAAATAAGGAAGTGTCAGCATGAGAGTTTGTGAAGCCACTTTGAAGAAGGTACATACGCAATTCAGTGTACCATGCTCGAGGAGCTTGCTTTAAGCCATATATGGCTTTACGCAATTTGCAAACATGATAAGGAAATTCTTGATCAATGAAGCCAGGAGGTTGCTTCATGTATACAGTTTCTGAGAGTCGACCTTGAAGAAAGGCATTGTTTACGTCAAGTTGCCTCAATGGCCACTTGCGTGAAACGGCAATGCTGAGAACTACACGCACAGTAGTGGGTTTGACAACAGGACTAAATGTGTCCATATAGTCAAGACCAGGACGTTGGTGAAATCCCTTTGCCACCAGTCGAGCTTTGTATCTATCCACAGAGCCATCAGATTTGCGCTTCACACGAAAAATCCATTTGCAACCAACAACATTTTGAGTGTCATCAGGAGGGACAAGTTCCCATGTTCCATTGCGAACAAGTGCATTAAATTCTGCTGACATAGGTTTGCGCCAATGCGGTTTGGTGAGTGCCTGAGATACACATGTTGGCTCAGAATCATCTGAGGAGACCACCTGTGTTACCAAGTTTAATTTCTGAACTGGCTTACGTATATTATTTTTTGCTCTTGTGGTCATGGAATGAGTAGGTTGCACAAGAGGAGCTTGATTGTCCACAGTTGAGGATGTACTTGGTAATGTGGAGTTGCCTGCATTTATGAAAGATGGAGAGGTTACCTGAGGATTATCACAATGTAACTCCTGATGAGGTTCAGCTTCTGTTGGTGGCACAAGTGGTTGCTGGGATGTTATGTGAATTAATGGTATTGGTTGAGGAATCCAAGTGTCTATTAGAGATGAAGGTGGGGATTGAGTTTGAGGTTGAGATAGCTCAGAAAATGGAAACTGAGACTCTACAAATTTTACATGGCGAGAGACATAGAGCCTATTGTTGGATGGATTTAAACACAGATATGCACTTTGAGTCAAGGAGTACCCAAGGAAGATACATGGGGTTGATCGTGACTCAAGTTTGTGAAGTGTATATGGCCTGAGATATGGGTAGCAAAGACATCCAAATACCTTGAGTTTCGAGTAGTTTGGAAGTGATTGAAAAATTCTTTGGTAGGGAGAAGAAAAATGCATTGTAGAGGTAGGCATTCTGTTTATGAGGTAGACTGCGGTGGCAAAGGCATAATGCCAGAATGTGAGTGGAAGAGAGGCATGATGCAAAAGAGCAAGGCCAGTTTCAACTATGTGGAGATGGCGTCTCTCTGAGAAACCATTATGCTCAGGAGTGTGAGGTGGAGTGGTGAGGTGAGTTATGCCTGAAGAAGATAGGTAGTTGCGCAGTGCTATATATTCTCCACCATTATCTGTGTAGAATGTTTTGATACAAGAGTGGAAATAGTTTTCAACCAGGGTTTTGAATCTGATGAATACTTGGTGCACATCTGATTTGTGAAACAATGGATAGAACCAGATGTATCTGGTGAAATGGTCAACAAATATGACATAATATTTGTATTTGCAAGTGGAATAGACTGGTGAGGTCCATACATCAGAGAAGATGACATCTAGGGGCCTAGTTGAAACAATAGATGATGTTGAAAATGGCAACTTGTGACTTTTATTACATAGGCAAGAGTTACACGGAATTGAAGAAGAAAATTTTGGAAGTTTGCCTAGTTTATTTTGAGAAACAATGTGCTGGAGAATTTGATGTGCTGGATGTCCGAGCCTGTGATGCCAACAATGAGAATTGAGTTTGATGGTGGAGAAGGCTATTCTGCGTGGAGGACTTGGCCACTCATAAACACCATCTTTAGCGTGTCCCTTCATCAGTATTGTGCCGCTGCGAAGACCCTTCACAAAATAGGAATCAGGTAAGAATTCCACTGACACATTATTGGTGGCACAAAATTGAGATATTGATATAAGATTTTTTTTCATGGATGGCACACAAAGGACATTATTTAAAGAAAAATTATGAGAAGAGGATGGTAAGGATGTGGAACCAGAGTGTGTAATGGGAAGGTTTGTGCCATCTCCTATCATTATATCATCTTGACTGTCATATGGTGTGTGAAGGGAGAGATTGTTGAGATCCGCCGTGACATGATGAGAAGCCCCAGTGTCCAATAGCCACCCATTGTTGGTAGCGTGATGAGTGGTAATGTGAGCTTGAGGCTGCCATTGAGTTGTCTGTGTGCTTGGTGCACTTTGAGAGACAGGAACTACGCGGAATGATGGGCATTGTCTGGCTGAGTGTCCTTGCACATGACACATCTGGCAGAAACCAAGATAATTACTTGGTTTGTGAGCAAAGTTGGGAATGGAAGGACTAGCAGCAAATGAAGGAGGCCTTGAAGCTCGATAGTGTTGTGTGGAAGCATTACGCCTGAAGCTTGGGCGCCAGGGTGTGGTGGGTGGGTTGGCAGCTGAAGGACGCCAAGGTTTGGTGTAGCGCTGAGTGACATGTGCTGAAGCTGGAATATGTGGAGCATCTGGATTATCCGAGTGAAGTGAGACTTCAAAGTTTAGCAGCTTCTCGTGTAATTCTTCAAAACTTATGTTAGTGTCTCTGGCTTGAACTGCACGAACTAACTCCTTATAATCATCATTCAGACCATCCAATATCTTGTCTGTGATGTCTTCATCATCCATGGGGGATCCAAGCAAGGCAAGATCATCAGCCTTGGTTTTGACTGATTGCATGAAGTCAGTAATCGATTGAGGTCCCTTGACAAGAAGTTTTAGTTGTTGCTTCAGTTGCTTGATACGTCCTCTTGAAGGTTTTGCATAAGTATTGGCAAGGATATTCCACGCCTCTCGTGATGTTTTGGCAGGAGCAATGAAAGGTATTAATGGTGGTGAAAGAGATCCAATGAGAGCATTTAGAATCAGATTATCCTGTCTCTTCCAGGAGGTATGAGCAGGATTGGTAATAGTGATTCCATTTTGCAAAATTTCAGCCGGTGGGCATGGTAGAGAACCATCAATGTATTGGAGGAGATCATACCCTACAAACAGGGTTTGGAACTGAAATTTTCAGGACAAGTAGTTTGTAGTTGAGAGTTTTAGAGGAGCTTGAGCAGCCACATTAATAGTGATGAGTGAGGTGGTGGTGGTGGTGTTTGGTTCTGCCATTGATGATATGAAAGACTTTTAAAAAAAAAATGAAGAAGGATCAGAGCTCTGATACCATAACAGAGTTGATTCTTATTGATTCAGAATTGAATACAATGATACAAGTTACATAACCATATATATATAAATGCATTCGCATAACCAAATGCAGTTGCTAGAGATCCTGTATGCTTATCTAATGAATAGGTGTACAGCTGAAGACTAGGGAAATGGTTAGTTGGCTGGGAGAAGACCGAGTCTCATGGGAGACTCGAATGTCCTCTGACAGTGTGAAGGATATATCCTGGAAGAACTGTTTCATATAAGATATGTCTTTCAGGATATTCATAAAAAAACCAAGGAGGCTTACACGTACTGTTTACGAGTTGTACAATATACAAAGAGTCGATAACCACATGAAGTTTAGCAATACCGAGTCGAAAAGCTAACCAGAGACCTTTTATAATCGACCGTAGTTCTGTCATGTTGCTTCCGTTCCTGCGGATTATGTTTATCATAGGCTGCAAGAAATGCCCCATCATCATCTCGGATGACTCCACCAATGCCTACAAGATGATTAATAATTGTTGCTCCGTCAATATTTAGCTTACAAAAACCTGTTGGTGGAAAATCCCAACTGTAGCACAAAGTACGATAAGGTTCTGTGTTTTTGGTCTTTGTGATGCCTAAAAAAAAATCCTTTATTATGGGCCTGGTTTATAACTTGACCAGTTTCGAATGTGCAGTTCTTATACAACACTTGACTCTTGGCTAACCAAATCCGCCAAATGAGAAAAGAGAAAACCATGTATGCCAACTCTGATCTCCTTCTAGGATAATAAGAATTTTTTTTGCATATCCACTCAAGATTAACCTATGAATTTGGGATGTGCATATCCCACTCAACAGCCTTATTCCATAGTGGAGGGCGCTCAACAAAGAGATGATTGATGGTTTCTGATTCATTGGAACACAGAGAGCAAGTATCATCAATATTTATTCCTCTGTGAACTAAATTAACAGGAACTAGCACTCTCCGATGGGCTAGTAACCATAAGAAATGTCGAATATGTGATGGGCAGTGTAAGTGCCAAAGTTTTTTCCAATTTGGGTTGAAAAAGATATCACCCAGATTATCCTGGCTAATCAATTGATAGACAAATTTGATAATAACATTGCCACCTTTATCTGGATACCAGACCTGTTTATCAGGATATCCACCCAAAGTACTCAAAGGAATAACCTGAATCTTATCTAGTATGCTGGAAGGGAGATAAAGAGCAATACTCTCTAGGTTCCATTGACCTGAATGTAAATCAATAATGTTTCCCACCTTCAAATTTCTCACTTATGGGTTAGAGATTCTGACAATATCTTTAAAAGGAAGCGACACCCAAGAATCATCCCAGAGTTTTATATTTTCTCCCTTACCAACACACCATTTCAAACCCGCTTTCACATTTTCCCTGCCTCTAACGAAGGTTTTAAAACACCACGAATAGTGTTTAGGAGTTGGAAAATTCTAGAAGGAATTTGTAAGAGCATATTTGGCTGCAAATAGAACCCCAACTATACTTTGAGGATTCATAAGTATCCTCCAAGTAGTTTTGTCGAGAAAGGCTAAATTGTGATATTTTAAAATTTTAATGCCTAAAACCCCAGTTTCAATAGGTAAACATATTTTGTCCCATTATTTTATTTTTTATTAGCAGCAACCATCCTTCAATCTCACAGGAATTTGGTAACCTTATGTGGAATGTGATACTACTCCTTCCATCCCCGATATAAAGACGAAGAAGTTAATTTTCTAGTCCCATATTCCCATTAGATAATAATAATAAAAAAAAAACAGTTCCAATGTGGTTTCATTCATATATACCCTTATTAAAGAATATGCCTATCAACAAACTTAGTTAATGGTTATAGCAATTTCCAAAGATAATTACACTAATCCAATATTTCAGTGGGATAAAAATTCTCAATATTTTGATATTTTCCATATTTCCAAGAACAATTTTTTTTTTCTTAATCTAAGAGATTTTCACTTTTCTGCATTTATACTAGGGGCGGAGGGAGTACTTACCTTATGTAGAATTTGATACAACTCATGTCAGATTTCTAGTTCATATCAAATTTTATTCATGAACAGTTAAAATTGTGTCGTTGTACATGGTGAATTGATAAAGAAAATTTTATGTTTGAACTTTGAATCACAATAAATAACAAAAATCTTTTGATTGAAATTGTATATGCTTTTTCATTTTTTCTACTGCCAAAATATGGATTTCTTCTCTTCCACGACTACATGGAATGGCATAAAAAGAACAGAAATCATTATAACTATTTTATGAAATTTGATGTATTTTTATGAAAATTAATTAAAGGATGTTGGATACCACTATAGAAGTAGCTTATCTGGAGTTTAATTTTGGAACCAAACTCAAGAATGATTTCTGCAAGTAAAACGACTTTCTGAATTCGTATTTATGGAGAAACATATGATTGACATAAATGCTCTTAATTTCATAGTTAAACAATACATGACATTTTTTTTGATGCATGAGGACATTGTTTTGATATAGTTGCACACATCAAAATGCTTTTCCAATTCCCAAATTTAAAGATCCCATACTCGATTGTTTTCTAGCTATTCTAAACCTGGGTAAATTGGGGCCTACAACTCCAACTATTTATGTTATTAACTAATATGCTTGATTAGTAATAATTAATTCAAATGTTAGTTAAAATTAGTTAGTGATTAAATCTAGATTATAGTTAGTGTTAGATGGTAAGAAATATAGTAGAGTTTTCTTTTTCAGAGATTGTAGAAAAAGAAGAAGAAAAAGTTGGGGAAAACTGGGGTTTTGGAGTTTTGGTAGTAAATATGAAAATTTATAGTGACGATGAGGATTCTAGTGGTGATGAAGAAGTGGGTGCATCTACGTATCACCTATCAGATTACGAAAATGAGTTCGATCCTACCAATTTTGATTATTTGTTGGATGAACAAGAACATGTAAAACAAGGCATATTTGATGAATTTACTCAATAAAATGAAGAATCTAACCGGGAAAATAAAGATCTTAATGCTTCCAATCATCAGGTATACGTTCATAGGATTTCCAAACATGTTTTTCAACCCTATAATCGCCCAGAATTGGATTTTTTGCAAAATTTTGAGTTGTTCTCTGGGATACGTGCTACCAAGAATCGGTGGATACGATGACGTCGTATCCAACGATTCTATATCTTCTGTGGAATATGAACCGAAATCGGTGGATGTGGTCATGAACAACGACCGATTCTGGTATATATTTTGGCGGGATTGGTAGGTCGAATAATCGGCCTTTGTGGACTTATTTATCGAACAATTCCATCCCTTGGAGATTTCCTAAAATTCTCCAAGAATAGAATCGTTCGGTATGTGTTGCTCTATGCACCGATTCCAGTTGAAAAAGTGTCCAGAAAGCCCCGCTTTGCTGAATGCTAGAGTCGGCCCATAAGTCAGTTCAAGTGTGTCGATTCCATCCTTTGGGTATTTTTTCCAAAAATGTAGACAAGGCAGAATCGGTCGATATGGGATGACATAAAGACCGATTTTGTGGAATCGTTGGTCACGATTGTCCCATGTCCACCGGTTGTGCTAGCCTAATTTTTTCCGATATATATTGTAGATTATTGAAACACTCGACGACGATCAACCCAAACCCGTGCTCAGATAGGGCCTGATACTTCTGACCACTACTACACTGATTTGGTATGGGTCAAGAGAGACGACGCAAAGCAATGGTTTATGGACAAAGGGATAGATATCAACCAAGCACTAGTCTTAGGCAAACGTTCGAGGGTTGATCGTTTGGAAATTGTTTGCCAGAGAAGTGGCAAGATTTAAAGACACTGGGGAAAGGATAAACCGTATGTGAAGAAGACGCAGAGGGTCGACATTACTAAATCAAAGAAGCATGGGTGCCCGTTGTTGATGGTGGATTTTTGACAAGGGGGAAAATTGTAATACGCCTCTTGTAATGCTGTTTTTTTCCTAGCCGCAGAAGCATGAAATAAATATACATTAATTTATGACAAGCATCGGAAGTATGAATACTACTCATATCCTACATTTTGCGAGGAAATCAGGAAAGGATATTCAGCTCCTGGCTACATCAGCCCTGCAGCTTTTTAGCATATATATGCACCTGAGAAATTTCAAAGCTTTATTTAACTAAAAACCTCATTATTTCATGTGCAAACTACTTGTATAAAACAGAATATACTGGTTATACAAAAATTACGAACATTCAGAATAAAGGCAATGCCATAGCTGAATGAAAACGCTAATCAGATGCATACCATCTAAATTGCAAAGTCACATCAAGCATAATTTCAAGTTGCAAACTTCCGCGGCTGAATTTCTTGAAGATGTTCTGTATGCACTACATAAAAGTTAAGTATAAAGGCTAACAATTAAATCTCACAAGATTGAGAAACCCTAAATAGGCCATAATCATGGTCACATCATTAGAAAAGGCCAATACCAATAGCACATAGGCAACAACCCTGACATCAATCAGTACAGGCCTCAGTAAGCCCTATCCACGTTTTCAGCACAAACATGTCAAACTAACAAGGCAACAAAGTCAACAAAAGCAACCAAGATAAAAAGTAACGCAAACTCTAGCAATAGCGCTAAGGCTAAGCGATAGCGCCAAGGTCGTGCACTAGCATCAGCACTAAGGCCAGCAGCGTAAGCGCCTAGGCCAAACACTAGCACTAGCGCTACCTCCAACGCTGGGACCAATAGCGCTAGCGCCAAAGCTAGCCCCTCCCACGCCACGCTGCTGACGTGCCTATTGCTGCTGCTGTGCCATTCTACGTCGCTCAAGCCAGTGCCATTTTTTTACTCGCTCGCACTAGCACCATTCTTTGTCGCTAGCACTATTACCTAAGCCATTACCATGAAAAATTGGCATAAAATCTACTAGAAACATTATTTTGCAACAAGATCATGGATTTGAAGCCATGACTCCACTAACTATTACGAGAGATCAAATTATATTACATGGGGGGATTAAACATGGGGTTTTGGTCTGGTGGTTATAGCAAGGAAGTTACGAAGTAAGTGGTGACGGTTGAAGCGGTTGCAAAGGTGAGGGAGTAATGATCAGGAAGTTTCTATAAACTTCCCAAGACAAAGTGGGTGGTTACTAGCACAACCGCCATCTCTCCATCTCCCCCACAACCTCCACTACTTTACAAAGGAAAGTGTGTGATCCTCAATTACTATAAATAGGCTACTTAGCCCATTTCAAACACAAGACACAAAACGAAGAATAAATAGAAAATCATTCTCACAAACTCTGTTATTCTCCACCTCTACACACCATTCAACAAACACAAATTCCTTCAACTTTCTTTGCCTCCCTCCCCTAAGATCAACCCATCTTCTCTCTTTGTAACCGAAGCAAAACGTAAACAAACATTCTTCTTGTTTGGATTCGTTTTGTACGATTTTGATCCTTGAACCTAAAAAGTACTTTAACAATACATTGTTTTTCTTATGAGCAATTTTTAGGTACAAACACCCGTTTAAGATTATAGCGAATAAACGCAATGGTGTATATAAGATTTCTAAAATGATGAATGGTTGTCAAAATCATGATGATCCAGAATCTTTTACTGGACATGCTGCCGTTTGTGGGTTAAAACCACATAAAAAAGCAACGGTTAAGTCGATGAAGGAAACTACACCAAGTAATATCCTTAGGAAGATAAAGGCGGATGATCCTAAAAACTTGTCCACTTTGAGGCAAATCTACGCGGCAAGAGCAAGCATCAGGAGGACGGAATGTGATGGTAGAGCGGTTATGGAACAATCTCAATGGTTAGCCGAGCAACACAACTACACAATGAAGAAGCAGGTAGTGGACGGTAAAGTGACTCGTATTTTCTTGGTGCATCCGAAGATGATCCAATTGGCTCAATGCTTCTATCAAGTTTTGTTAATGGATTGCACTTACAAGACAAACAAGTACAACATGTCATTGCTAAACATATGTGGCCACACTGCAAACAAACTTTCTCGGTGACATGGGGTTTTATGGATCGGGAGAATGAAGTAAGTTTTATTTGGATATTGGAAACCTTGAAAGAGATTTACCGTAGCGATCAAATGCCTATGATCATATTGACAGATAAGGATCAAGCACTAACAAATAGCAGTAGAGGTGGTTTTCCCGGATGCCAAACAATTTCTTTGCACATGGCACATACAATGCAATATCAGAGCGAATTGCAGGGGCCACATCCAGAGGCAAAACCACAGAAAGGTGTTGCTCATGAAAAGGCTGAAGATGATCGTCTTAGTAAACTAACTCGGGAGGAACGAGAGGAAGAAAAGAAGAGAATGGCCAAAGAGTACGAGATAATGAAGTGAAATGAAAAACTTTTCAACATCATTGGGATTTGATTGTACATTCGATGCTTGAGGCCGAGTATAAATCTAATATGGAAAGTTTTAAATATGTTTGGACAAAGGTTGCCGAGAAAACGGTGGTTTATTGTTTGAAGCAATTGTTGGTGCCGCACAAGAAAAAGTTTGTGTGTGCGTATACCTACCAATATATGCATTACAAGAATGAGGCAACAAGTATAACGGAAGGGTCTCATGGACGATTGAAAAAAACTACTTCGAGGGAGTCAAAATAATGTGGTTACGGTACAAGAAGTTATCCATCAATACACCATGGAGGATATCAACAAGATTCAGATCCAAATGGAAGAGAGTAGGATGAAAGTTTTGACCTCGTACTCCGATGATTACGGTACGTTGATAAGGGGTATTTATTATAGGGTGTCGCATTGGGCTATCCATTATATGATAAATGATTATAAGTATTTTGAGGATAAAGAGCACGAGATAAAGAAGATTGTTTTTTCTTGTAAGACAATGAAGTCCATGGGGCTCCCGTGTCGTCATATCATTGCAAGTAACCTCCAAGGGATTTCGTTTGAGCTCATCGATTCGTTTTGGAAGCAACTTACTTTCACCCCAAGCCCGATGGAAGATGCAAGTCAATCATTTGTAGACATGGATCTTGGGAGAAAAATAATCGAAGGTTACTCAAACAATACCAATTTGCAACGACAAGTTTTGATGCACGACTTGGTCCTCGCGGTTCACCCACATATGCAACCGGTTGAAAACCAACTAAACTATCGCCGACGGGTAGACCACCTACCAAAGTGGATATGAAGCAAGAAAGAAGAACGTACAAGGCGACAATGAGTAACAAAAGAGACTGTTCACTACATGAGCATACCGAGGTTATGTGTGAAGACGCTCCCGCTCCAAAAAAAAAAAAGGTCGCCCGAAGAAGCAAGAAAGTGGACCAAGTGGGCAACAAGCCAATTCAAAGGATCATAAGGATCCGATCGTTCTTATTGTTCTAACGCAAGAAAGTCAAGCAAGTTCAACACAAGGCAACAAAAAGGTTCTCATCGTCCCTTCGCAAGAAAGTCAAGCGAGCACAAGACGAGTACGAATAAAAGGGGAAGCAAGGCAAAAGGGGTCCATGGTTTTCCCGCAAGAGAGGTTGACTATAAGAGAGACAATTGGTTATCAAGTAACACCTAGGGATATGTTAGGTAGACCCCATCGAACATGTTATACTTTGTTCCATGAGTATCTTACGAAACTCCCTTCAATCATTCGTCCCTACGTGTTATCTATCGACGACGTGGATGGGGATGGAAATTGTGGATTTTATGTTGCTTTCGAACAAATAGGCCATTTAAGTTTGGAGGATGAGGATAACCTAACTCAATACTAATATTTTAGAAAGATGATGGCCTTACGACTACAAAAAGATAAGGAATTTTACAGCTCGATGATGAGGGAAGATACAATAGAAGATAAAGAAATTGAGTTCGACAAATTGGTTGCTCGTGTTCAAGGGCCAGAAGGGGATGAACCAATTACCAATAAACATTGTATGACCATGCCTCGATGTGGCCATCTCTTGGCGGATACGTTGAGTTGCATTGTTCATTATTTTGGTCAGGGAGCATCTCTTACCTTCACACCAAAGAGAACAAAGTGTGATGAATCGCTTAAAGATCGAAGAATTGTTATAGTTAGCAACATACATTTTATCGTCTTAGGCTACGCGAAGATTGTCCATTACCTCCACTGTGTAGGCTCACTTATTTTGCAGGATTCACCAACAACACCTCTAAGGAATGGCTGAAAAAATACGAGCCCAACATGAAACTTTGGGATGAATTGGTGGAGCCGGAGCAAATCAAGGGTACAATCATGTTGAATTAAGTATTTGTCTTTTATTAACAAATGAACTATCGGATGTCTATGGTTGTACCTTTTATATATTGAACAACCACTCTTAATGAATGTAATGGATTTGCTTTTTGGTTACTTTTAATTCTTGTTGGAACAACACTTCTAAGAAAAGCAATTGCAGTAATTTTTGAAAATGAGTTACTCAGAATCGGTGGATACGACACATCCATATCGACCGATTTTGATTCATATTTACCAGAGAGTCATTCAGAATCGTTGGATACGTAAATGTTTTGTCCATCGATTCCCAAGTCTATTGCAAAAACATGCAATGGTCATAAGAGGTGCAGCTGGAATCGGTGGACACGTATGTGCATTGTCCACTGATTTTGGATCACAATTACAAAAGTTGGTATTTTTTACCACCAATCATTTAACATAACAAAGAATAACGAACTTCAAACCATTCATATAACATTTCCAGCCATAAGTTCATCCATCCATCCACAAACAAAATAAAAATAAGTATCCGAATAAAACAACATAAACTAGTTTACACAACAAGAAGTCTTGGTTTAATTTAGCCAACAAGTCTTAAAAACATGTATTAGTTATCAACCGTAGGAGCAGCGACACCATCAGCTCCACCATCAGCAGTATCTTCAGGAACAACCTCTTCAAGGATTGCATCTTGGGCTCTCCAATTAGCAATATCCTCTCTTAAGTTGGATGCCACTTCAATCACCTCCTCAAGCTTCTCCATTGCCTGCTGATGCAGGAGTTCCAGGACTTCTTCCAGTTGGTCTGGCTGGGGCAGCAGAGGTCGCGTCTAACCTTTTTTTGTGGCTTCATGTCGATGTCACATTGTCGGGTTGGACCATAACCTCTCTTGCGACCATCCATAATGGCTGTACAAATAAACAAGTTAAAAAAAATATCACTAAAGATTCAAACAATTCAATAATCTCTAGTTCAATCACCAGAAAAAAAATTATGTATGTAATGAACAAAACATAATCGTTGGATAAGCCCATCTTTATCCAACGATTCTAACTGCAAAAGCTATCAGAAAACAACAAGCAAGAATCGTTAGATAAGACCATCTTTATTTAACGATTATAACTGCAAAAGGTAACAAAACACACCATGCCATAATCATTAGTTAGGTAGCATTTTAGATACCGATTCTTCTTACTTCTAAAACCCCAAAACTTTCATTTCTAAAATCGTTAGATATAACCAACCATTATCATAGGGTAGTAGTAAAAACATGAAAGCAAGAGAATCGGTGGATAATCAGGTGCCTGTCCAACGATTCCAATATCTTATCCACCGATTCTGGTATAGAAAAAGTAAAAGTAAAAATAAAAATAAAAATAAAAATAAAAAAGTGAAATCGTTGGATATGATATGCCGTATCCAATGATTCAGGTAATGGTAACTTTATACGAGGAATATGAAACAAGAATCGTTTTATATGGATCCATCGTATCCAATGATCTGCTGCATCTTCTTCATGCTCATGAAGAACACAACCAGAATCGTTGGATACGATGGTTCCACATCCAACGATTCTAAAAAAAATCAGGAAATGAATTCACGAAAACGAAGATTTCTACATATGAATCTATCACAAACGCTATTATAAGAAAGAGTTTATAGAGATTTACCTTGTGGTTAACTCGGGGTGATGGGATTTTGTTTTTGGAAAAGTTATGGTCAGGGTTTTTAGATTTTAGAATGTGAGAGGAAATTGAAAGTTTTTTTTTTTTTGTTTTTTTTTTTGATTTGGTTTGTAGTGAAATGAGAAAAGATTTTTGTATTTATATTTTGATTTAAGTATTAAGGGTAATTAATGAGTAGAAGATATTTTAGTAATTTTTATAATAGTTAATTATACATCCCTTATCCCTTACCTAGGTGGAATCAAAATTGGGTAGAGCCAAAATAATTCCTGTAGGTCCTAATATAGCTAGGATTCTAAACCGTTAAAAAGAGCACCAAATTGTTGGCCAACCCAACCACCCCCTAGAAAACAAATTCGAGTCCCATTAACAAAACAACCAAAAAAGCAGATTTTCTTGAAAACTGATCAAGGGCATTTTAGGGAAATAGGCAGTTAGTCTAGGATAATCAAAAACCTTATTTTGGGATTTGAAGCAAAAACTACGATTAATCCAAAAAAGGCCATCTTTTCTTCCACTACTTTCATTTCACATTTACCAAAACACCCTCAACTACTTCACACTAACTACACATAATCTGCCGATATTTCAACATAAAACCAGGGGTAATTTAATAAGATCAACTGATTTTTCCCGGGGTAGTTATTAGATACCTCTGCAATTTGGTATTTCTGTCGTTACCTAGGTTTATCCAGAAAGTAAATTTAGTAACCAGTTAAGGGCAATCTCGTCCCATTCAAGCAAAACAAGGGTAATTTGGTAATTATGGTCATAAACATGCAGAGGTGTAGTTGTTGGTCTCCACTTCTTTTAAGCATTTCTCAATGTCTTTTCTTCTCTGCAGAAAAACAGAGAAAACAGTTTTGAACAGAGAGAGAGAGAGAGAAAATGGTGGATGATTTCATGGTGGTATGTGTTGATAGAATCATAGCTTCAGCTTGTTTTCAATCTGTAAATGATGGTGGTGTTGGTGTTGTAGAAAGAAGTAGTAGTAATAAAGATGATCAAGTTGCAAAAAAAAAATGATGATAAAAACCATGGTGAGGGTTGTTCTAAGGATAAAAATGGTGGAGAAATGATGATTGAGTGTAGAATATGTCAAGAAGAAGATGAAGAGCATCAAATGGAAGCTCCCTGTGCTTGTAATGGAACTCTAAAGGTACTGTCTTTACATTCTTTTTTAAAATTTCCTTCAAAATTTTCACTTTTTGGGTGATTTTCTTTGATTCTTTGAATATTTTTTTAATTAGAAACCCTTTTTTTTGCTTTTTGCTTTTTAATTTTGAAATTAGTTGAAAAGTAATTTCATGGATATTCTGAGAATTTTTTTACCCCCCAAACCCTCTCTTCCTAATTATAGGTTTTGGGGGTTTATTGTAATCCAACATTGATCATTTTTTGGGTCTTTTCATTCAATTTCTAATCTGGGTTTATTGTAATTTTAACAAAGGTGTTGCCTTTTTCATGGAAATTTAATTTTGTTTATCTCTTCATTCCCTTATCCTGTTTTTTAGGTCTGCGTTTTTGGGTTTTTTGATTATAGTGAAATTGATGGGTCATTGTTGCATGTGTGGAGTTTTGTGGGGTTTCATAACAATAATGGCAGAGAGTGATTCATCCATAGATATTTTATTGCAATTGTTCTGTTGCTTGGAGTCTAAAATCATTCATGAAAATGACTTTTTAGAACTTATCCTGAAAATATCCATTTAAAGGATAATGTTTCAGCATTGGATTTTAGTGACTGGTATGTTTCTGATTTAACAATTTACTTATCCACTTTTTTTTTTTACTTTTAGTTAAATGTACTCAATTGATTGACAACCCATCTTTACCATTCTTTCAAGTTTTCAATCATTTGTTTATGCTTTTTCTTGTTTCAGTTGCATTAATTTATACTGGCATTGTTATCTTAATCACAGTATATATGATTATTAGGAAGGTTACTAGACATGTTGATCATGCTTATTTAGGTTACAGAATGGCTACATTCTTAATTTTCATTTACGGGCTAATAGCTTCTCTCACTCCTGTTTCAGTGAATGAATGAGAGTGAGAGAAGCTATTAGCCCTCATCTCCATTAACAAATTCAGTCTAAATCACCACTACCAATCACAACATGTTCTTACTCCCTTTGTGCTGCATTCCATTTACAACTGTGCAAGGCTAAAGTTAGCTAGTTATTAGCGACTTGCTTGCTGTTTGGCATGGATGGTGATACTAAAATGATAGAAAATTGGTAGTTACATGTTAGCTATGTCCGACATGGCATCAGCAAGACCCTCGGATCATGGCATTTACCCCAACGGGTTAACCGTCGTTAGGATCTAGGGATTATGGATGCTGGGCACATCACCACCCACCTAAGCTTGGGAGTAAGTAGCTAGCTAACATCCTAACAAGGTTGATGGTGGTATGGTATCCATCTGTAAGCCATAGTCCTCCAGGTGGTGAATCTTTTGAGGTGAATGTCATGATTTGAGGGTTTTGAAGGTGCTACATTGCCATTTGTGGGAAACTAGCTAGCAAAATTTTGCTTTCTATCATCTTTGTTGGATTTTCTCACTGTTAATGTGCTCAATTGATTGGCAACCCGTCTCTACCATATTTCCAAGTTTCCAATCATTTGTTTATGCTTTTACTGTCTTGGTTGAGTTACTTGTTTCTTACATTGTTGTATAGTCCAGTGATTCACTATATATGATTAGTAGGAAGTTTATGAACTTTTATGGCTATGGGTCTTTGCGATCGTAGGTTCTAGAATCGCTACATTCTGCATTTCATTTCTCCTTTCTCTCTTTTGGACTGCATCGCTTATAGCTGTACTAGGGAAAGTCAGCTAGTTCCTAGCAACTTACTCGCTGTCTGGCATGGATGGTGATACAAAAAATGAGAGAAACTAGCTACGTGATATCGTAGTGGCCTAATAACCTTTGGATTATGGCATTCACCCCAATTGATTATCCATCGTTAGGATTTAGAGCCTATGGAATATGGATAGTGGGTATGTCACCATTCACTTAAGCTTGGGATTAAGTAGCTAGTAGCTAGCAAGCGCCCTAGCAAGGTTGATGGTGATATGACGCCCACCCGGTAAGCCTTAATCCCTAGGATGGTGAATCCTTTGGGGTGAATGTTATGATCCGAAGGTTATTAGGGCGCTGCATCACCATTTGCGTGTAACTAGCAATCAAAGCCTTAGTTTTCGATCAGTTCGTTGAATTTGCTTGTTCTTAATTTTTTTTGTGACAATGGTCAATTTTCTGTGTTCGATGTTTCTGACTGACATCAATTTATTTGCAGTTTGCACATAGGAAGTGCATTCAGAGATGGTGCAACAAAAAAGGCGATATCACTTGTGAAATTTGCAATCAGGTTGGTTTTGACTTCAAAGTCTACGTTCTGTTTTCCTTTAAACCTTATAGTACTTGAGGAGTTATGTTTGTGTTGTGTTTTTGTTGTCCAGGTATATTCGCCGAATTACACTCTCCCGCCACCCATAACAAATCCTGATGGTTTGGCAATTGATATAAGGTAACGACTAAAGTCCTCATATTTTGCTTATTTCTGTACTATTCCTGTTGTAATAAAATGTCCCCGAATCCCATTTCATTCAGTTGCCAAAGATTCCTGTATTTCTCGAGTAGCCAGGTTTAAGCACTAGGTTTGGTCTACATGCTTTACTCATTTAAGATTTTTTTTTATGCCAAATCATTGTTTGTTATTATCTAGCACTCCAGCCCAAGAGCATTGACTGTTCTGTGGATGACCAATATCAAGGTATTGGTTCATTACACCATTACGTTTTAGCAATATTAGAAGGTTATCACAAAAATACCATAAGAAGATTTCAATTCCTTGGTTACTGATGGGTCCTACTTGCATCATGATGGTGGACCTCCGTACTTAAGGCTACTATGCTGTATATGCCTAATGTATTTTCACTAAAACATTAGTTGCACCAACACCAGTGGTCATTCTCGGATTAAACTATAGAGTTCGAATGGGTTTAATTTGCATTAATATCTTCAAGTGGATATTATGTCTGGGTTTCTCGGCCCAACTGATTGTTGTAGTGTTTATCCAGTAAAAATATGTTGTTTTTTGTGTAACTGGAATTCAGTGCATATCATGCGTGCTCATTCACTCGCTTCCTTATTGCCAGGCAAGCATGGGGACAGCGAATAGATCTTCGTGATCCTCATTTTCTAGCTCTAGCAGCAGAGCATCAGCTACTGCATCCAGACTATGATGATTATGGCATGGGAAACACTAGTGGGGTGGCGTGTTTCCGTTCAATTGCACTCTTTGTAAGCAGTGATTACGACAATTATTTTTCTTAGGAAAACAAAGTGATTTTATGTTAAAGGAAACCTTAATTTATGGATTTTATTTAAATGTGCAGTTAATGCTAGTTCTACTTGTACGCCATGGTCTGATTATTGCAACAGATTCTGGGTTGATGCAAGAGTCATCAGCTTTCTTCCATGTAAGTCCACCGTGATACTTAATTGTCATTATCCATTATCATTATCCCACATGAATCCAGGTTGACGGTTAGGATTGACTAGCATGAACCATGACATCAATACAGTATCACCCGCCTATGTTTGCATTCATGCATTATGGAAGCAGTAGCTAAGTACTCAGCTAGGTGAAGGTTAAGTAACTGAGCATGAGAGTCGTGGATCAAAGACCGCCTTTTGGTTTGGAGAGGAATCATGAGAGAATTTCTTTGGTTTGGTTGGTTGAGTATAGAATATCATGTCTGAGGGCTGGGAACATGGAGTCCTCTTTTAACTAGGGATACACAAGATATTGCTTCTGCTCAAGACAGTAATTTCTTGAAGATGCATTTAGAAGAATCACTTGTAACCAATTAGAAAATGAAAAATAAGCGAGGTTAGGGTTCTATGTATGACAGTAGTAAACATGTGCCCAATATGCAGTTAGCATTACATAAATTACTCGAGTTGAATTTGATAGAGTTTTTCATTTCCAGGTTTCTCTTCTTCAATTTGCTGGCTTTCTTTTACCATGTTACGTAATGGCAAGGTCATGGTATACTATGCAGTGCCGAAGGAGGCGGCAGGTATATTCACCTCAACCTTTTGCTTATGCTGAACAGTTTCTTCGCAGTTTCGTTCCAATTAAAGGTGATGAATGACAGGATATGTTAATTTTGTTTTGCAGGGTTAAGTAGGCATTAATCGAGGTTAATCGACTCCACTCTTCCACTGAGAAAAAGCTGAGCTTGTTGTTTAATATATCCGCAGGCAAGCTTTTTATGTATATTTCATTTTCTCAATGATGTATTTAAATCAAATTCGGCCACAAGAATGGCCGAGAAAACAAGTGCTGAAACTCTTACAATGGGCTTTTTTTCCTTAAAGCCATTCGGAAAATTAAAAGGAAAGAAAAGAAATATGTTCATTGCCTACAGAATTCCATTTGTGTTGCATGTTAACCTTTACTGTTTAACGACTCTTATCAACCCAAACCCAGTTTCAAAAGTTCTAGCTTAGAAGTGAAAGTAAGGCCAGAAGAAATTTGATATTCAATCAGCCCAATCTTAGGCATATACAGGTGAATAAAATCTTGGTGTGTACCTGAGACAAAGTCAGGAACATCTTGTTCAGTCTTACTTAGAGCTTGGAACCACACCACCCCAACAAGCAGAAGTGTACTCTCTTAATGTTTGACATGATTTATAGTTACACCTTGTTTGTTTGGATCTGACTCGTGATCTGCCCGAATCGGATGTCGTACTGTTATTATTATTATTATTATTCTGATATTTGACTTGGGGTTTAACTCGGCTCATATATCTGATTCAGAGCTATTTGAGCAAGATATCATTTTGTACTTACCTGGTACATATCTGACTCGGATTATTTTATAATTTTTAGGTCAGATTTAGATATAAGGAGTCAGATTCAGTTGAGTCAGGTAGAAAAAAAAAAAAACCCTTAATAAGCAGGACGGTGTGAAAATGGCAATCCTTTTTGTTTAGTTCCTGAAAGAAATAGAATGGATAAGCCTGTGTTGGTCTTCAGCAGTAAGGGAATGTAATGCAATAATATTCTTACCTAATCATTCTTCTAATCTCTAAAATTTAATTATGTTATCTACAAAGAGTCAAGCTTGAATAATTCTATGAACCTTAATATAATACTTAGATGCATTTTGTCATCATTAGCTTTAAAGTCGTGTTTATGCGTAGGACATTGCTTGAGTACCCAAACTACAACGAAGGGTTTAGGCAATAATAACCAGTTTTTAACCGTTGATTTTCCTAGTTAATCTGCATTCAGTCTGAAGCTCTATCACGACTGCTTGAAATTCTGCTCCACATTCAACTTGAGCTAGAAATAGAGGGCATTGTTTATGTATTACTCCAAACAACGCGTGGTAGACTTGGTGGAATAGAAAGATTTTGAAAATTAATTGTAAAAATATCCCGACAAGATCAAATAAAATCACGAATCTTCTCGTTGATGCGCTGCCAACGAGAGTGTGTGCTGAGTAGGTTTATTTTTATCTCTTCTCATAATGCATATCATATTACTTAATTAAGTTTTAACTCAGTGTATTACGCATCTTCTTTGTAATAGCAAAATTGTCTTTTCTATTGAAAAAACTAAACTTCTTTTTCTTGAAAGCGATTTTTGCACTTTGATAATTTTCAAAAGCATCGTCAAAAGTCTTTCTGAATCATTAATTCACCATCGATATTCTATTCTAAAGAGCTGATAAGATGCACGCCTTTCTGAACCACATATGCTATGTTAATTCTCTGATTATTTATAAACGAGATTAATAGAGAAATGAACAGTCAAAAATATATTATATTACCGTCAGTAGAAACTTAAGCAATAGCTTTTTAGTATTGGATGGAGCTTTCGGAATAATTCAAACCATAGTTTATGTGGTTTAAGTGATAATTCTGATAAGGACGCTACGGCATCGACTTTGGATTTCATGGCTATAATCAAAACATGAAGAAATCTTCAAAATCGTATGTTTTGATCAAGAGAATGACATCTTAGAATATTTTAGTTGGTTAAAACACATAACCCCATTTTCATGCCTTAATCTGCGGTGGTTTCTTTATTGTCTGCAATTATTTAGCTTAGCTCATGTATTTTGATAGCAACGTCTATGTAGACACTTCAACACACTGTTCTCACTTTTGACGAGGACTATCACTTCTATTACGGGTTACCATATTCTACATGATTAAAAGGTTATCTTTACTTGGTACTGGTAATTCGACATTTCCTTCAGCTGGCTTAATTTTTTCTGTCGAATACAAATTGTTTTGGGTCTGCAATTCACCAAATGGCAAAATTGTGGTTTGGTAAAAATAAGCCACAAATCGGCTACATAAAATGTAAATTTGGTCAAATATACGGGATTTGGAAGAAATGTGGAAATAGTTGTTTAATACGTTTTGTATATACTATTTTGGAATCCAAAATTCAACATAAATTTATAATTTGTAAACATATTTATAATTGTTAATGTATATATTAAACAAGATTTTAACAACCTGATTTTATCAATAATTTTTTTGATCTTAGTCGATTTTATCAACATCGTTACTATGTTTTTTATGGTGCATCTTGATTGTAATATAGTACAAAATGATAATTATTATCTTCTACTTAATTGTAACATACTGAATCTAATTCGCTAATTAGTTTGGAATTTGAAAAAATAACAAAAATTTGTTTAGTTTGAAAAAAAGATGTATTTTTAGATCAGGATTGCCAATTGACATTTTGGCTGTTGTTAAGATTTTCCCAAGAAGTTTTCACGGTTGGTTTAACATTGGCTATGCACACACCGTTTAAATAAGAAGTTACTGTTGTGTTTCAAATGTTCGTTAACAATTGGGTTTTGATGGACCGTGGAAATAACAATAATAAAAACCTGAGTGGGATAAAAAATCATCCAGATGCTAATTCGGAGGAGGCAAGACCCACCTTGTGTGAAAGGGCAGCTTTCTAAGACTGTTTTTTTAACGGTTTATTAAGAATTACTGATTAAAATTTTGGTGCACTTTTTATATATTATTGCGAGAACTTATGCCAAAATGCATAGTGATCATTTTATTCCTTGACCAACTTGAGGCCTAGACCTTTTTCTATAATTTTTTTTTTTGGAGGTTATGATCAAGTTACATAATCAACCAAAAACGTTATGATTACTAAAGTGGGGTATCAACAAGAAGATACAAATTTAGAAATCTAGTCGATAGTGATCTGCTGGATTGGTTTTTAAAATTGATATCCTATATTAACGCTCGTGTGTTATATATAAATAAATTTTTTTATCATCGTCTAATAATTTTACCACTGTATTAGTGATATATTGACATAATATAGACTGGGTGACTCGGTGTGTAATTTTTACCGCGTTTCTCAGCTAATTGTATATCGTTGGTAAGTAGTTTGATAATGATGGGGTGACAAAAGAAGGTGAAAGAAGCGTGTGGATCCCACAACCCTTTCAAATCAATGGACTTTTTTAAGGAGCTGTGTGGTCAGGCATGGACCCACAAATACCTTTTAAAAACCCATCAACTGATTTAGATAGGGACCCATTAGTGACAAGGTCATGGGCCCAGAATGGTTATCTTTAGGGCAACGATGGCGATTTCCCGCCAAATATATTTTAGAAGATAATAGAGAGAACAAAAATTCAAATCAGGAAATACCAAACCAAATGAAAGAGTACAAGAATATTAAATCTAAGCTGATGCAGCTTCTAACTGTTATTCGCCTTATGCAGAAGTGTAGTTATGATATTATTGTGTTCTTAAATCCAACTATTTTAACTATATAAAGACCGGTGTTATCAATTATTTGAATGTACGGTGAGCATTGCATCTTTAAACGGTTAGATTTAATTTTTTAAAAATATAAATAAATAAATAAATGTAAAATTTGACTATTGTTATTACACATGAGTATCCTCGTTGTCATGGAGGGTGAGGATGAGGACTAGTCTTTATGTACACCTAGCCGTGACAACGATTTTGGTGTACATAATTATTGTATAGCAACAATTACGTGTTGTTTACTTAGCCTTGCTAGCTTCAACGTTCATTATCTATCTAAAGTCGTCTTCCTTATTAAAAAACCTCTTATTATTAATCGTACATGTTTAAAATCTCTATTGATAATCACATCAATGTATTTCAGAACCTCACGATCCTTCTGCAAAGCGAGACATGGAGATGGTCACATGGAGTTACCTAGTGGAAAAAAAAAAAAAAACATTGATAAAACACAAAACAAAAATGTCAAACAAAGTGTAAGAAAACAAAGACTTTAACTTGTCTATCACTATGACTCTCTGGTACTATAAACCAACTAACAACACACCACACCACAGCTCCTTCTCCTCCTCCTCCTCTCTCCATTTGTAACTTTTTGCTTTAATATGGTTGGTAATGAGCTGTCTATCTCTCTATCAATCAATCTAATCCCCTTTTTCAAATTTCTATAAAAAACCTTCCAAAACCCCCTCTCCCTCTCTCTCTGGAGTCTGGACTCACACTCATCATCATTTCATTTCTTTTTTTTTTTTTTTTGGAATTCTCATTCATCACTTCAATCACTGCGTTCACACTCTCTGTTAGTATGTTTCTCTCTTCAACACTACAACTCTAAAATCACACATCATCATGTATTTTCAGTTCTAAAGATCACATCAACGACCTCAAATTTCCACTAAAATTTCATGTTTTGAGTTATCAAGATCAGATTTCTGACAAAGTGTATTTTTCCCAAAGTTAAGAGTAAGTTCTCTTTTACACTCTTTAATGAATGATTGAAGTGAACTTGTTTGATCAATTACGTGTTTTGATCATGTTCATGTTATTGACCGTTGACTTGACCTATTCATGTTCTTTTGGTGCCATTTTTTCAACGTCAATCTAAATGCGTAGGAACAAGAGTGTTTGCGAGTATCCCATAATAATTCATAAGCATTAACATCCAACAATTATATTACCTAATTTCTCTAGGTTCCGAATAAATCCGAGTTCGAGCTCCGGTGAAAACCAAGTTCATTGAATCAGAGCAATTGAAGTAGAGTAGATAAAGTGTCTTCGTTTTGCCACCAACAGAAAATCAATATATATTCGATTAGGTGGAATTTTAAATCTTATTAATCACTAATTAATTGATTATATTTGTTTGTTATTAACCTTAATATAAAACAATTATACCTATTTGTATGTTAATAATTTGGGCATTAAGATATGGGTCTACGTTTTCTTTTTTCATTTCATAATTTTATCAATCGCATTCTGACCAAGAGACAGTGTTTTGCTTATTTGGTTAGTAAGCTTCGGGTCAATTGAAGGCATCTGACCCCGTTTGTCATTACTTGCCTCCATCCCGTACGTAAGCAACATAAAGAAAACTCAGTGTTCAAGAGAACTCAGGGGGTGAAGAAACATAGAGAGGAAAAGAGAGTTTGATTTGAGATGATGACAACAGAACATAAACGGAGACCTGAACCATCATCAATACTTGATCATGGAACACTCATTAGTAACACAACAAAAAAGCGTCACAAATCCGAAAGCTCTATCTCAGCTAAGGTTTACTTTACTTAATCTTTTCTTTCTTAAATTCATTGCTTAACTGCCAATTTTTGATGCTTTCAGCTGCTTCTAATGCTTTGATCATTTACAGGAAAGGAAAGAAAAGATTGGCGAAAGAATCGTAGCTTTGCAACAACTAGTTTCTCCTTTTGGAAAGGTATTAACTTTACCGTAGAAAAGTTCAATCTTCTTTTTTGAGTTGTTAGTTAGTCCATGCTTGTTCATCAAAAAAGCAAAAGAAATTAGTACTTTGTATTCTTGTAGTATGTGTGTATCTAATCTTGCTTTTGCTATTGAATAAATCTGTTGTATAATTGAGCTTAGACGGATACGGCATCTGTTCTTTCGGAGGCGATGGAATACATCAGTTTCCTCCAAGATCAAGTCAAGGTTAGTCTATTCTACTTGATTATTTTTTCCCTTTCCCTATTTATTTGTGAATTAAAAAGGAACCGATCATGTAGAAGTCGAAACCCCGTCTAGGGAAGTAAGGGGGTGAGAGTCTCCTACGAGGGTATATGGTCCAGGATGTCTCAGCGAATATAATTCTGGAATATGCATTTCATGTAAAACTGGCAGTTGTTATTGGTGTAGGCTGAGTATATGATGCGGTGAAGGATAAGGGAATGTGCAGTGCAGGATAATTTCTGTTGTAACTTAACTAATAAGTGGCTCTTGTTGTTCAAATTTTTGGCGGAAATTACTCCGAGCTGTATATCAAGTTAGACATCATTATAGACTAGCAGAGGCCCTGAGAAGATCAACTTTCCAGTTAAACACTTAACATGTCAAAACACACACTTTTAAAACTTTACACGCATCCAACAACAGGGAATCGCTTTACCTTTTTGATAAAATTCGATCATAATTCTTCTTCTTCAATAGCTTAGACTCTCCTCCATTAGTACGTCTCGGATTCTCCATTTTCCTTACCACTTTGCATTGAACCAGGTCTTGAGCGCTCCGTACCTACAAAATACAACACTAAAGAACCAGGTGAATAGGCCAGAAACTAGCTTCTCCAATTATATGTCGATCTGAGTATTATATGTGTCAATATCTTAGTAGCAATTAATCTGAATCAAAATGTGTTTTATTTCTAGGACTCGCAACTTTATAGCCTAAGAAGCCGGGGACTTTGTCTAATGCCCATATCTTGCACTCTGAGTGTTGCTCGTAGTAATGGTGCAGATCTTTGGGCACCCATTAAAGGTAGCTCCCCAAAGTTGTAACTCAACATCCCTGTGCTTGGTGTTCTGACCTCACTTTGTCATTGCCTTCACCACATTTCTGGGGAATACCGTAACTGAACGCAACAACAGCAATATGTTGGTGGCCCAAGCTCGATCAGACGGAATTTTCCAACAGTTTTTCTGGGGCAACAAAAGCTGAATCAAAACTGCAAATTAGGTCATCAGGCTGACTCATGCACCTATGCGAAAGGCACTGCAGTATGTTACCTATATGTAGGTATTGTAACACTTATAGATAGAGTAAAATTGTATAGTTTGTGCGAACAACTATTTATCTTTCTTGTATGATATATTCACTAATTATGCTATGCTGCGACGGGGTTTCATATTCTGAACCGTTCTACAATAATTTTGATATCAATTGAAAGATTTGTAAAGAAAACTTGAAAGAAAGAATTTTGCTTTTTATGATGTTATTTCTACTCACTCTAAATCTCTTTTACAATCAGCTTTATAAAGCAAGAAAACAAAAGAAAAACAAACTTGACATTGCTAACATGTGCAATGTTCTTATGCTAAGATAAGCCTAATGCCAAGCATGCCAAATACAAGTCCACACATGTGGAATCAGACACTAAAACTCTAACATCCCCCCTCAAGCTTGGTTGCTGTAAGAAACATAAGCTTGCTAGCCAAAAAATGAAAAAGAGATGTGGACATGCCTTTAGTGAAAATGTCAGCTAGCTGCAGTTCAGAAGGAACATATACTATCTTGAGAAACTGATTTGCAACAAGTTCCCTTAGAAAGTGATAATCAACTTCAAAATGTTTAGTTCTTGCATGAAACTTTGGGTTGGAAGCTAAACTAGAAGCACTCTGGTTATCACAGTAAAGAGTTATCAAAGAAGTGACTGGAAAATGAAGCTCCCTGAGAAGATATGTTATCCACAGAACTTCTGAAGCTGTAACAGCTAATGCCTTGTATTCTGCCTCAGCTGAACTCCTAGAGATTGTAGGCTGTTTCTTGGAAGACCATGACACCAATGAAGTACCAAGAAAGACTGCATAGCCACTAGTAGACCTTCTAGTGTCTGGGCAGCCTGCCCAGTCTGAATCTGAATATGCAGTCAAGTGTTGAAGGTTACCAGCAGATAGAGTAACTCCAGAACCCATGGACCCCTTGAGATACCTTAAAATCCTCTTTACTAAGACCATATGCAAATCAGTAGGAGACTACATAAATTGAGAGACATAGCTCACAGCATAAGTTATATCTGGCCTTGTCATTGTCAGATATTGCAATCCTCCTACCAGGCTTCTATATGATGTTGGAGATATCATAGATGTACCAGAGTAAGCAGAGAGTTTTCGTCCAGATGCAACTGGAGTTGCACTTAACTTGCAATCCAGCATTCCTGCTTTTTCAAGTAGCTCATGAGTATACTTTTGTTGTGTGAGGAGAAAAACATCTGATGTCTTAGACTGAATACACTCTATACCCAAGAAGTAACTCAGAGAGCCCAGATCTTTCATTTTAAATTCTTTTCCCAGCAGTGTAATGAACTTGGTTAACAAAGCAGCAGAGGATCCAGTAAAAATGATGTCATCTATGTAAAGAAGTAGCAACATCATGTCAGTCTTTGTATGAAAAATAAATAAAGAATGATCACAAGTTGACATAATGAATCCTTGGTCTAGTAAGAAAGCACTAAACCTGTTGTACCAGGCCCTTGGAGCCTGCTTAAGACCATATAAAGATTTGTGCAAATGGCACACATGTGTTGGAAATGCAGAAGAAACATAACCCTGAGGCTGCTCCATATACACTGTTTCTTCTAAGTATCCATGCAAAAAAGCATTAGACACATCTAACTGCTTGATTGTCCATTTTCTACTTAGTGCCAAAGTAAGAACACACCTGATAGTGGTTGCTTTGACCACAGGACTAAAAGTTTCTTCATAGTCAATTCCATCTAATTGCAAGTAACCCTTAGCAACAAGTCTGGACTTAAACCTGTTGACAGTTCCATCAGAGTTAAGCTTTACTCTAAAAACCCACTTACAACCAAGAACATTCATATGTAAAGTTCTTGGTACCAAAGTCCATGTGTCATTAGAAAGAAGAGCAGCATATTCTTCATCCATTGATTTAACCCAAAGTTCTGACTTGGAGGCTTCTTGAAAAGTTGCAGGAACTGGAGAATGAGTGATAGTAGAAAGATAAGTATGAGAAATTTGGTGAAGAGTTGCATAATGAGCCACAAATCCATCAGGCAAAGCTTTTGTCTTAACAATACCACTTTTAGATCTTGTCTAAATGCCAGACACTGGTTGTATTTCTTGAACATCAGGAGGCAATTCAGTGTCAGAAGTTGAGTCAATAATATTGTCAGGTAGCAACTCTGTAGGAGAAATAGAAGTATCAGGAGGAGCTAAAACACCCAAATCTGAGTTGCCAGAATATCCCAATGGCAGAAGAACAGTGTTATCAACATCAGAAGGAATAGAAGAACAAGAATCAGATGCAAAAGGAAAGGTTACTTCATCAAAAGTCACATGTCTGGACACAAAATTTTCTGACTTGCATTGTCAAAACATTTGTATCCCCTGTATAGAGAACTATATCCCAGAAAAGTGCATCTGACAGACTTAGGACTCAGCTTGTCTTTTCTGAAAGAAGACATGTTTGGGTAACAACTACAACCAAACACTCTAAAGTGACTATAATCAGGAAGATCCAGATAAAGTAGTGCAAAGGGTATTTTGAATGACAGAACCTTGGAAGGTAATCTGTTAATAAGAAAAGTAGCAGTTAAGTAGCTGTCATACCAGAAATGTTTTGGAAGAGATGCTTGAAAAGACATTGTATTACCAACTTCTGTGATGTGTCTAATTTTCCTTTCTGCAACACCATTCTGTTGAGGTGTTTTGGGACAGGATATCCTTAATGTGATGCCACATTCTTGAAGAAAATCTTGAAACCTTCTTGAAGAAGATCTTGAAACCTTCCTTTAACTAGCTCAAGAGCACCATCACATTGGAAAGAAATAATGGAATTTGATAGAAACTTTTCATTATGGAGTTTGAAATGTTTAAAAGATGAAACTGCTTGATCTCTTGTGACAAGAGGATAAATCCAATGAAATCTGCTATAATCATCTATGAACAAAATGAAGTACTTGTACCCTCCTAAAGAAATAACAGGTGCAGGACCCCAAATATCACAATGAATAAGTGCTAAAGGCTTGGTAGAAACTCTTTTGGATGGAGAAAATGGCAACTTTACATGCTTTCCCAATTGACAATGATGACAGAAACCATTAATTTTATCTGACAATTGAATAGAGGGAATACTTGCTAATTTCTGGAGTATAAGAGGAGAAGGATGTCCTAACCTCTTATGCCAAATTGATGATGAGGCTAGAACTGATGTGAAGGCAACAGAAGGAGAGGGGGCAGTCTGCAAAGGATAAAGATTATTGTGCACTATTCCTTCTGCAACTATTTCATTTGTTGCAAGATTTTGGATATTATATCCCCAAGGAAACATATTGAATGACACATTATTGTCAGAACAAAATTGAGATACACAAATGAGATTTTGTGTTAGCTGAGGTACTAGCAATACATCCTTCAACTTAAACTCAGAGTTTTCAAGAATACATGTTGCTTCTCCAATACCAGTAATATGCAGCTGTTTTCCATCCCCAATCATAACCTTGTTATCCCCTGTATAAATTTTGCAAGAATTCAACGAAGAAGCATTACTTGTTATGTGTGCAGTAGCTCCTGAATCAGGTATCCACTGAGTACTCACCACAAACTGTGCACAGTCATTCCCAATGTCAGAACAAGTGTAGAATGCATTCTGTTGCTTGTTGGATGATGTTTTTGAATTAGCTTGATTTGACCTTCCACTTGGTGCAGGAGGGGTATATCTCCAGGTACATCTGCTGGCATAGTGTCCAAGTTTTCTGCATATCTGACATTCAACTTCTGAGAGATTTGGATAAGACCTATTTGAGGAATTATTAAACCTTGATTCTGAGTTTCTTGAGTTGTTTGAGGAATTATTGAACTTTCCAAAAGGAAAGTTTTTCTTTGAATAAAACACTGAACTACTAAAATCTTGCTGAATCTCCAGATCTTGCTCTTGTGCTTTAATCCATTGTTCATGATGTATCAATCTTGGTCTTAACTCAGAGAAGGTGAATTGATTTTCCCTATTATGTGAAGAAACTACAAATTGGTTGAAACTCTTGTTTAGTCCATTCATAGTATACATGACAATGTCTTCATCAGACATTTTCTCATTTATTGCTGCAAGATTGTCAGTAATGGTTTTGATTTGTGACAAATATTCAAGAATTGAAGAATTACCTTGTTTTATTGATTGAATTTGTCCTCTAAGCATTGATTTTCTTGCAAAAAACTGAATATTGAATTCTGTCTTCAAATAGTCCCAGTATTCTTTTGAAGTTGACAGACCAAGAACCCCAGCAGAAATTGCTTGTGTGAATGTTGCATTCAAACAAGACATTACAAATCTGTCCATAGCAATCCAGAAAAGATATTCACTGTTGATTGTTGAAACTCCATTTTCTATTACTGATTGAGGAGGAATAGGATAAGACCCATCTACAAATCTTAGCAGATTTGTGCTAATGAGAATAGATTCAAATTGGTGCTTCCAAAGAAGATAGTTGTTTGAATCCAGTTTTAAAGAAACAAAATTACAGATATTCTGAAAGAGTAATTGGATTTGATGTTGTTGTTGCTGTTGTTGATTTAAGTTTGTTGTTGTTGTTGTGTTTATTGTCTGTGAGTTCACAGAAGTTTCTGGAGCAGAATTCTCCATTGTTAATGGTTTGATTAAGCAAGAATCAGGATCAACTCTTTAGAGAAGGTGGCTCTGATACCATGAAAGATTTGTAAAGAAAACTTGAAAGAAAGAATTTTGCTTTTTATGATGTTATTTCTACTCACTCTAAATCTCTTTTACAATCAGCTTTATAAAGCAAGAAAACAAAAGAAAAACAAACTTGACATTGCTAACATGTGCAATGTTCTTATGCTAAGATAAGCCTAATGCCAAGCATGCCAAATACAAGTCCACACATGTGGAATCAGACACTAAAACTCTAACATCAATGTTATGCAAATTTCTTCGCTGCAACTGGCAACCCCAGAGTTAATGTCAGAAGTAAGTAGTCTAATGGGGCGTATGCTCTTACATATCCAGGATCTTAATTCCATATTTGAAGTCGTAAACCTGGGTCAGCCAGAAGATTTCCCAAAACAAATTCAATACTTTTCACTTTAAACTAATTGATTGTCGGCGATGACAACTCGACAGTCAATCTTCTCTTAACAAAAAAAAATTCATAACCGTGTGGCAAATAGCAATACTTAAGAATTCAACTAGTTTTATAGATTTATAATGAACTACTTATCACATACTGAATAACTAATCAATGTAAATCATTGTCGTAAAAAGAATTATCATCGAGTCGAGTACTCAGCTGATCCCAATCAACTACTGGCAGGTCAGGCTCTAGTACTGTTAACCAAACATCGCTCTTCATATACGGAACTGCTTGAAATTCTTGGAATCTCTTATCATCATCATCCACAAATTCTTCTAAAGTTGCTGTTTTGGGGTCATAATGACAAAGGGTGGTTTTCCTTGCCAACATGAGAATTTTATTTTCTTGTGTAAGGGCAAATGGATTATAAATTGGAGGGGAGAAGTCTTTTGAAGTTATAGTGAATTCTTTACTCCAATGTTTGCGACCACTTCTGTTTTTAGTTTCCTTCAATGACCATATATTAGTTCCATCATTAAACCTCCGAACAACAACAGATAAATACCCTCCAAACTGCAGTAACCAGTAATAGTTGTATCCTTTTACAGGGAAACAAGGTGGTGGCGGGATGGCTCGGAACTCCTCATCTGCCAAATCAAAAGCCACAATCTCTAAGCCCGTGTTGTCTACCCAATGAAGAGCTCCATCGGAAAGAACTCCGTTTGATTCATTACTTAAAATGTTAATGGTTATAGCTTTGTTTCTCCATCCACTCCTGTCACCAAGAGTGTATACCTGGACTTGACCTGCAAGAAATTCACAGTCTTCTTTTTTTTCTGCTCGGTTTTTATCTTCGTAGTAAATTCTGACAATCTTGTACTCATTAGTTGAATAAAGATAACCAAATCCACTCACCAAGAATGATTTCTTGGTATCTTTAGTTACGTCAATTTGCGGTAGACGGACGGTTTCTCGGGTAAAAGGATTACAAATATAGATAGGATCATTGACATTGTCATGAGTTTCATGGAAACACACCAAACCCATGTGGGAGCCAACCATGGGACGAATAGCGCAGTTGATACAAGGATAACCGAGTGGTGTAAGTGCATCGTAAGAGAGTTGCTCACCCAGTTTTTTGTTACTCTTCTCATCATATTCTCCATGGTAAAGTTGCATTACATCATCAAGTTGCCTACCATATAAATTGGATGATTTATGTTTAATCGCAATAAGAAGATTTACCTTCGGGTCGCGCTTAATGTGACTCAAGATCTTTCTCCAGGTTTTGCATACTTCCTTGCACTGTAAGACATATTCAAAAGATAAGCGAGTAAGTATCTCTAGAATGATTTCGTCAGGAAGATGTTGCAGCATCATTGTTTTGCTCGTACCAAATACTACCGAACCCTGGTTTTGCAAACTCTCTAAGTCTCCAACGTTTGTTTTGAATCGTACAGCAGAATTAATGTCCTTCCTTACGAAAAAGGCCCTTGCAGATCTTATATAGTTTGATATTTTAGAAGTTAGTATTCTAGGGAAACTCTGATTACGGAATTCTATTTAGATTCTAATTGCAAGCTCCACCGTTATTTAGATTTCTAGGAAAACTCTACATTATCGTCCACAAATTCTTCTGAAGTTGCAGTTTTGGGCCTGCCTTGTTGATAGTTCCGTTGGGCCGTTCAGTCCTTTCTAAGGAAGGCTGTTTTGAGGCTATAAGATAATTACCTTAACTAGTTTAGATTGATAAGGGGTCCTAAAACTAGTTAAATTATTTAGATAACTTTGATTAATTTATTTAATTAATTTTACACTATTTTTGTACTTATTTTTTTTAAATTAAATTATTTTTTAGTTAATATCTTTTAAAGTTTTAGTTCTTTTTATTTTCTTTATTTTTTAAAAGTATTTATTCTTTTTATTGTTCAATTTTTATTAGTTTTTTATTTTCTATTTTTTTTATTTTAAAAAAGTATTTTTCTAATATTTTTCTAAAAATCTTTTAATTATTTTCTAATATTTCTTTAAGATTTTATTTATTCATTTTTTTAAAGTTTTTACTTTCTATTATCTTTTTTATTTACTTGTCAGGTGTATGTTTTATAAATAAGGAAATATTTAAGATAATTTTGAAATATATATATTTTTTTAAAAGTTAGATAAAGAAAACTTTAAAAAGAAAAAAACATTTAAAAAATATATAAAATTTTTAATAAATAATTATAAAAATATAAATGATAAGGGCATTTCTTTTATTATTGAAAATAGTGGATAAAGGAGGTTTTATTACCTAGCGACTCTATTTTTTTTTTTATTGAGTATGCCTCAAAACAACCTTTAAAAGTTTTTATGCCCTGCTGACCGCTTTCACATCTATATTTGAAACTTCTTATGGGGCTTTTGGTTTTTCTTTAAAGTCTCTGTATAACGATAAAATTAATAATTCCTTATCCTATTATTTTTAATAACGGTTATTATTCCCAATTAAGTATATCAATGAATTTAATTTATATTAGATTACTGAAATGAAATTGATTTATTGTTTGTGTTTGAACTTTTTTTCTTTTAGTCGGAAAGAAGTACAAAAAGAAATAGGAGTAAATGATTTTTTTTAATAAAATTTTTCTCGCCACCGTGCATGCCACATATGATCAGCTGTTAAAGAGTTGTCATATTGTAGTTTTTTTAAGAAACCCTCTGAGATAAACTAAAACAGATAGTTTGAAATTTGCTACCAATAAGTCTTGTAGATTTATTTATTTTATTATTTTATATATACTTTTGCTTCCAGATTTTTAGTTATATTTTCAATTAGATCCAGTTTCTATAGTTATGGATATACTCCTTAAAAATATTTAAGAATATTGTATTATTACAAAAAGCTTGCAACATAATATGTAAATTTTTATTAATTTTTTCTTTGCTATTTTTCAAGGATTTTTCTGTCTGTTTTTTCCTTTTGGTCTTCTGGGTTTTTATAACCTCAAACCAAAACCAAATACCTATAATGGGATTTTTTGGTTTTTGGATTTATCGGTCTCTAGATTCTTTTTTTTTTTAATAGAGTTGTTAATGGGTATCCAATTATTCGGAACCGGACGAGATAGATCCTTAGGAAGGGGCTGGTAGCCTCCTGTGGTCTAGGTTGCACCAGGTAATATGGAAGGAAAACTGCGCGCACGAGACAGAAGAGCAGTTTCCTTTTTTTAGTCTGAGTTCATCTTTTCCGCTTTCAAGCGTGTACACACACTGAAAAAGGAGAATAATATCCCTTTCATAAAATAAAATAGGTAGCTCACTGGAGCAAGCAAAGAAGTTCCATAGGGTTCAGGGCTAGGGACAAGCTTATAAGGAATTCTTTGTTTTTAAAGGAGGGTAAAGACACCATTCATGTTGTACTTGATCCCCCAGCATCTCTTCCATGATTCATTCAGCTTTTGTGGGGTCTTTCATCTGCTTTCATAAGCTCTGTGCTCTTCACAATAGGCCTCAAATAGCCTTGTCATCTTCGGTGCAGCTACTGCTATCGAATCAGTTCGGGTTACTAGAACTCCTTGAATAGGAAAGCAGGGCGTAAGCTAATTCCTTGTCAACGGTCAGTCTATCGAAAGAATGTATTTCCTCTCTGGAAAGCACACCGCTTCTCGCTCACCACCTTAGCTTGATTGAATTGTGAGAATAGCCTTCTCAGATGGCTTAGAACAATGACTATGAGTACTCCTCCTGTTAAAGCGCTCTTTCTCTTCCGCTTTCAATGGGTTGCTTTATTCTGGGAAGCATCACTTCAATTGAATGTTTATTGCTTTTGTGCCTACCTTCTTTAGAGCCTAAAGAGAATATTCAGACCGAGATCGCTTTCAAGTATCAGCGGTAAGAAGCAAGGGATTACTAAAAGCTTAGTAAGGAAGTTGCATACGACAACGTTAAAGGCTAAATGTGAACTACGAATGGCTAGATAGAGTGAGGCTTGAATAAGCTAATAACATCCATGGCATCATTGCAGCTTTAATCTCTTTCAGCTTACCATCTTTCCACTTCCAGAGGGGGTTGCACTTGGAAGAGTTAGGGATCCCCTGACGCATAAATTTTATTCTTTCTAAAGCTAATAAAAGGCAAGAAACAATGCCCACGATGGCAACTTGCTCGAATTTATCATCTATCGAAGTTAAGAGATTCATTTGTATTCTAGACCGGTAGATTCACTGGTCTCTTGTCTATCTTTCGTAAATTACCCTCTATGCCCGCTTATAGGGCGTTTAACTCCATTTCAAGTACCAGATCAGGTCGACCTTGACCTAGCCGCCCCCAGAAAGAATTATAAATTTCTGGCCTAAAATAAATTATATACGTAATTATGAATTTCTAAACTATACGACACATATAATATTTTACCACATTATCACTAAATTGTTATTTTATATTATTTTTTAAAATCTTATGTACACCAATCTAAGTCATACATCACCAACATACTTGATAATTATTGATTATACTGCATATATCATATTTATAATTCATTTAAATCATAAAATTATAGTATATAAAACGAGTTTATGTTAGAAATAATGTTTTTTACAGGTTAATATATACCAAATTTATTATACCGAGTTCGTATCTCTAAAACGAATTATACACATACATATATCGTTTCGAATTATCTCCAAATCACGAATCATTGACCGAATTCACATTTCTCTAAAATAAATAATATTCGAACATGTCCCAAACTTTCTCAAATTAGCCACTAACTAGGGTATTCCCATAGCCACTCCCTAGTTCTATCATTGTAACCAACACTGCTGATGAGTGTCAATGTCAAACATTTTTATCCCCTTGGATTTTATGATGACGCCCGTAGGATTCTCATTCACTCGTACCTTCAAAATATGATATCATGCTCATTTTTTTAGATTTCTATCACAGCGTCAGCATGGTTTTGTGTGTGCGGTTCACACGCGTGTAAAGTCAGTTTGTACTCTCTAACTTTCTAGGGTTTCTGAGTGTACTCTATAAATACTACTTATGTATAAGATTCTTATTATCCAAAGAAATTCAGTTTTCTTCTTTCCCCTTATGTCTGCGCCTCTACTTGTTCTTGCCTACATCAACAATCCGTGGGTAGATCTTAGACAAACGTTGCTTAATCTTTCCAGATTTACACTCATCCTTTGGATGTTCCTTAAATCTACTGGTTAATAGTAAGGATGAATGTAAGTCTGGAAGGTATTAGCAACGTTTAATGGTTTAAGAAGATGATCATATTACTTGGTATACTGCTATTTTCTCTCATATTACTGAGCTGTTTTTTGATTGATTGATTGTTATTTTAATAAAGTTCTGTTTTGATTGATTGTTCTTTTGAAGGCCAGTTCTGTTATTAGCTATACATATTTAAATAGGCATACCTAACTATTTTGGTTTGCTGCAGCCCTGCATGTGCTTGAGCCTGGTGGCCTGTTCTTTTTTATGTTTTCTTTGTTCAAAATTATTGATTGATTCTAGATCTGAGGAGTTTAGATTATTGAATGGTAAACGCGATTTGTTATGACTGCTTAGTATGAATCTTGGTTAACTATTTCCAATTGATCTTTGAGAATAGCGTGATGCTAGGCTTAGTCAAGTGTTAAAACTTAATACAGTGTTTGACACGGTTACAAGCCTAGTATATAAATGTGTACTCTCGTTGGAGGGTGAAGTTCAGTTCCACTGCTATCACCTGTACATATGTACCCTACAATTTTTGATTCTGTCTCCTCATGATTTGCATAACCTGAGTTTTTCTTAGCCTGACTGTTTTAGCTTTTAGAATAATAAAAATGTAAGGCAGGCAAAATTCCAGAACTTTGCCTCAAAGAATAATAAAATGATATATGGGTTCTAGTTTTAGACATTCTATGACAGTTGTGGTGTTTGTAGATTCTGTGAAGTCCAATAGATCTTATAGGTATATGGGCAATCCTTCAGATGTGAATGATCTAAATTTCACCCTACACAGACTATTAGTCTCTATTTGGGAAGAAATGATGAAATTTTCTCAAAGATCTCTCATGATCTGAGATTGAGATTAAACTTCAAAACAAGTTCATTCTCAAATCTTGACTAACAACCACAATTGATATCCGGCTAGTTTGGCCACTGATTTAAGAGAGTCGGTTTCTCAGTGCTCATCATTTTCTTTTATTATAGTGCTCTCAAAATTCTAAACCTACCTGACTATCCTTGAACTCTTTTAAAACCGCCCTTTCACATGGGATGAATCTAAATCCCAGTCCATGTGAGTGAGACGGTTTTGGTGGGGTTCTTAAGGACTGTCTGTCTAGAACTACTGTAGTGTAGTGAAGCTTTTGTAATTAAAACAGAATTTTAACCTATCATTATCTCCTACCTAGGGAACTGGCTAATGCCTGAGGAGAACTAGGGCAGGAATTGGAAAGACAGATGGTACATAGTAATCCATCAGCTTACTAAATCCCCAAAGCTGGAAGTGTCATGATCCATTGTAAGACATCAGGTTTTGTTTCTGCTCTATAATCCACAGCTTTGAATAGGGAAAGAAATATAAGGATTTGCTAGAATCCAGTGAAGATTTAAGTTTTTCTAACGTCTGTAACATTTATTAATTTTTTGGACGTGGTGTGAAAGCCATGTCTCAATTAGACACGTTTTTTACAGCCAATTTAAAGCCAGTTCGCAAAAGAATTACATGGGATTTTATTCGGTGGGTGTAGAAAGACATTATCTTCATACTTCTTTTTCTCGGTGGGTGTAGAAAGATATTATCGTCTAGTGATTTTTTTTTAATGAAGATTAATTCCGCAGTTAGTAAACCGAAAACGCTGCTTGCTGCCCCGAAACCTTACCTCCTAATCACTCTTCCACAACGTGGTATTATATTAGTGGTCTAATTTTATTATTACGGACGCCTGATTGCTTAAGAGAGATGCCATTAGGAGAGATGCCACATCATGGGGGAGAGATTTGGGGGCAAGGTTAGGAGGGAGATGAATAGAAGTAACCTTGAACATCAAATTTGAGCTGGGAACAAGTGATGGACAACATAACTCTCTGTTGTTCGCAGGATAGTACAGCCTTCGCTCCTTTCTGGATCAGTGAATATGTACTATAACGTAGTTGCTGTAGGACTCGCTCATCTGCGCTGAATGGTGGCATATAAAGCAGAAATGCAAAGCTAAAATGAAAATCCATTACTAAAAATCCATTATCAACCATGGTATATGGGTTCTAGCTTTAGACATTTCATCCTGTTGTGGTGTCTGTATATTTGTGGAGTCCAATAGATGGGATTCATCCACCACATATCCAATTAATAGATATGTGGGCAATCCTTTAGATGTGGATGATTTAGATTTCACACTACAGCAGGACTAACACTCTTATAGGGCTCAATTAGGGAAAATTGATGAAATTTTCTGAAAGATCTCTCAGATCTGAGATTAAACCTCAAATCAAGTTCATTCTCAGAAACCACAATGGATATCCAGCTAGTTTACACACTTAACCACTGTTTTAGAGGTTGTAATTGTTGCTGAACTAGTTAAAAGTTGTTTTGTCAGTGTAATGACAGAATTTTCTGAAAATCAGAAGAAGAAAAAAGTGTTCTGTAGATACTACTGCAGTGGATGGACTTCGTAATTCCTGTTATTTTACAGGACAGTGGAGCCTTCCCTCCTTTCCAGATCAATGAATGGGTACTACAATGTAGTTCTATAAGACTCACTCGCCTGCAGTGGACTGCAGGATATATAGACCAGTGATGAGGATTATCTGAAAACCAGAAGAAGAAAAAACGTGTTCTGGGGTTGCCTTACCTGCACTGGATTGTAGTATTTTTGCACTCATAAGAAAACTAAAGGAAAACCAAGGATGGTAAAGAGAGTTGGAGAGATTGGCCCAAAAATATTTTATGAAGTTTAATTAGGCTGAAATTTAGTTTCTACCACTGTCTCAAGATCAAATAAATCATTCTTGTGTTTATGTACTTGTACAGTACTTTTCAAACTAAATTTCATATGAGAGAAGCTTTTAACGATAAAATATAGAATCTACTACAAGATTAAAGCTCAAATTTAATCATATCTTAGATTGCCGATGAGCCAGACTTCATTTTCTTTTTCAGGAACTGTCGAATATGTTCACGTTTCCAGTTGTCAATTCTACAATGAAATTCAACAAAAGAAAATTAATTCATGATACTGAAAAATAAAGGTTAATGCTGATTCGTACATAACTCCAAGAGAATAAAATAAAGCACACACTGGCATATGGTTTAAGAAAGACAAAGAAATCTGACCTTATTGTTTCCTTGTGTTGACCCTCTTCATTCAACATTACAAGTTTTGGAGGAGAATTGAAGATATATTGAACTTTGAGAGACCGGAATTGGTCCTTTTCCTCCTCAATAAAGCCAACTATTTCAGGATAAAATACAAGTTTCCTCATACAAACTTCTATCAAGGCACCAGAGTAAGTGATCTGCAGTTGTACATTGAAGCAAATTACATCAAGTGACTGAAAATAACATAAGAAAGACACTCTGGTTTAACTCTCAAAAAGCATGAGAAAGACACTTGACACTCTGCTCCAAGAGGAACCAATTGAAGGCTAACCATTTTCAAAGGTTCCTAGTGCAAAGTAAATATCAAGGATTGGAACCTTTTTGTTGCCCATTTCATTTTCATCCCAGTAGGTTCCTTGTATTTTGAGGTTTTGAGTTGTGGTTACTCTCTAGAGGTTTCGAGATATGGTTAATTGCTTAAGGTTTGCAATTGTTTCACAACTAAAGCAGGTTCCAATTAGTAATTACGAACTGTGATAACCTAATTTTAAGCAAATCAGTAGAACTTCCTTTTTGAAACCATGCCAATAAAAGTATATAAACAGTTTTTGACACTTTACATTCGTAGGATTAGCGAACAAGAATCAACTTACAGTACTGGTAACCTACTGCACTTATATCATATGAAGTTACATCTACGTAACCATAAGTAAAACCTTAAGCTTGAAAAGAAGCATATGCAGAAAACTCTTTTCATTCTCATGCTTCTTAACTACAATCAAGAGGATCGAAGTGATCAAATTTAAAATCTCTGCAGATACAGGGGAAACCCTGCCATTGTTATAATATATAGAATAAGCCCATTTTTATAATTCCAGAGCTTTGCCTCAAGTTATAATGAGGATCCATTGTTAACCATGTTGTATGGTTTCTAGTTTTGGACATCTCCCACAAATCCAATCTTTGGATGATTTACAGGACTAACCTGCCATACTCAATTTGGGAAGAGAAATGGGCCTAGTGGCAGGGACAGAGATACCGAGACAAGGGGGTACATTAGTCCTATTACTTTTTTTTTCTGAAATTATGAAAAAAAGGCTTTATATATATTAAATATTTTTACTCAAATGTGTACATGATTTTCTATGCAAACATCTAAATATAATCCAATATTTGTAATTTCAAAAAAAAAATAGTAGATGTTTTCAATGTTACTTCTGCTAATTAACTTAACAAGGCATTATCAACTGGTTGACTAATTGAAGAGGATAGTACTAGTCCAGTTTGAAATCTTGGTAAACACAGAGGAGACCACAACCCCACTATACGTTTACCTTTCCCTTTTTAAGTTTGATCATTTTTATCAGTTCAAAAAAAGTTCTTAGTTCAGTTGCTTGTTTACTTCAGATTAGGATACAGGAAAAATAAAAATTAATATGCAAGATGTCAGCATTAGAGCTGAAACTCTCTCATGAAGGAAAAGGAGCAATCAACATCATGTATTCAGCAACAGGCAAATAGCATAAATCCAATCAAGTGTAGGTTCATTCATACCTTGCTCGTGGAATCATCAGAATCCTCCGTGCAACATTTCTTACAGTCCGATACTAATTCTGCAAACAAAAGTTAAAACACATTTAATATGAATACAATCATGCTGTATATTACAAAGCTATATTAAAGGGAACACATCATACGAGAAAAAAAACATTATTCCAAACAACTGCACTTAAAGACCTATCCAAACCACAAATGTGGTTGCAGAGAATTTTTTTCAAGAACTTACATTCTTGTACTAGTTTTTAGCAGCATCACACAGATTAATCGTTAAACTAGAAACGGGGTAATTCCCATAATTCCCCCGAATTACAAATCATTCTTCCTTTTGATCCTAATTCAGATTAAACATACAGCAAACAAAGAAATCATTCACTTCTCAAAGACATTCAAACGATTAGTGGGCGAAAGTACCCATAGATCACTATTTAATAAAGATTGAAAATTTCACTAACGCTGATACTTGATTGAGTGAAAAAAAGAGATATTTCATGGTTTTCTTCCAAACCTAGATAGTTGCCCTAATCCTGTTTTCGAAATTAGTCAAATGTGGAGGAAATTTAAGCACAAAATTAATCAATTTTGACCTCATCAAATCAAACCCTAATAATCATACATCTGCATAGTTTACAAAAATTACAGAGAAAACAAGAAAGATGAGGAATGGGGTTGTTACCTTCGTTTTTAACATACTCAGCAAATGTATTGCAGTCTGAACAAAGAGCTAGACCATTAAACCCTAGATTCTCACATTCTTGTGTACTTAATTCTTCCCCTGAAACCAGAGGGGCAACAAGAAGAAGAAAAACTAAGCCTAATTTTAGGGCAGAAAAGAACTCACTCATCTTTCTCTGTCTCTCTTCCGATCTCAAACTGATTTTCTCTCTGTTATGTTATTTTTTCAAAGTCAGGTTTAGTTAGACTTGAGTCAGACTTTAGTTGAACTTGAGTTAGACTTGAGTCAGACCTGAGCCAGATACTCACTATCGAGTTAGTTAACTGACTTGATCGGACCATCTTTTTTTTCTTCGGTAAAGAGTACGGTGCCGACGAGTTTACACCAGGTGACTTAGGTCAAGTCAATAGTATCATCACCTAATGACTATACCACTGTATCACTTTTAGTGAATCGAATGTGACAGGTCCAGATCAAGGGTCAGATTTTTCCAGATAACCATTCTTATAAATAAAATACTTTAACTCGGTCGAGTATGAATAGAAAGGTCCATGGTCTTAATCTGTTTAGGGATTAATCAGGTGCTCTATGAGGCCTAAAAGGTCCATAGCATGTCCAAAAAAAAGAAAGAGGCAACTTGGAGACTAAAACCTTAGTGTTTGTAAGATCAAGTTGCTAAAATTTAAAGACAGACAAGAATTTGTTCGAAAATGGTGTTCACTATTAAAGAAGAGAGCGGTTTGTGTAGAGAATCCATCAAAAGAAAAGAAAAGAGGAAATTCTTTTTTGTGCAAAGCACATAGAATTCTAAGCATACCATGTAAAAAGTGCATCATTCTCAGAGGTAAGAGGGTTTTGTGCGAAATTTTGGTGCATTCAGATTCAAGCTTTGTAATTACTGCTTTTAGGATAGGGAATCTACCTATGTTTTGTTCTAGCAAGATGGAAAGTTATTCAAAGGACATATATTAAGTTGAGGTTTAGTCATGGCCAATTTAGTTAATTTTGGATCTCGATGTCCTTTCGGTCAGGATTGAAACACTGAGACAACTTTATCTCAGGAAGAACTCGGTGAAATTTCAGAGTGTTTATTTTTAAAATTTATGCCCATGATATATAGATTAAGCATTTTGCACACGTTACATATGTTACCCCTGTATACAATAAAGAAACAACACTAATTTTTAAGAAAGGTAAAAAAATCGAGTTTTTAAGGGTTCAATTTGATTTTTCATATGTTCAACTTGTTTCGTCGGAATCTCATCCCATCTCGGTTGTCTCGGTTAAATCTCATCTCGGCGAGATTGAGCAACTCGTCTCAGTCATGGACCGAAACCGAAAATCTCGGCTATCTTGGATGAAATTAACTACACTGGTCATAGCTTTTGTGAGACTAATAACTTGTCAACTGATAGATTAGTAATGAGAGGTGCATTATTTACTCGAGATCATCGCGAAGAGTTTTCATCAGGGGCGGAGCCACATTCAAAGGTGGGTGAACTCAGCCCAGATGGCTAACAAACCCAATTTGAGCTATTTTAGCCCCTTTTTTTGTTATTTTTGCACTCATTATAGACTTGCCCACCCATTCTTCAACACATGGCTTCTCCCCTAGTTTTTATCCAGACCTACTTCGCCTGACTTAGAGTGGCCTGATAGCTTGTATTTTAGAATTGTGTAGTTTTTTTGTTTCCCTCATCTTTGTTTATCATTAGTTGTGATTTTCTCCCATGACAATGGCATTAGGTGTGTTTCTCTCACAATGCTTGAGGAGGGGGGGGGGGGGGTGTGGGGGGGTGAATCCTCACCAACCTCACCAACCAAAGTGTTGTGCTTTTAGAGGCTATATAACCCTAATAATCCCTACTTACCTAGCCACGATATGTGGTCCAATGTCTCCAATCAACCAAAAAGGGCAACTTATCAAAACCGCTCCACTTTCTATGAAACTTGAGCGAGTCAAATCATCTAGGCCACAACTTGAATTAGTGGAGTTGAATCCATCGAGTATTATTTGCATACATCCAAACCGTAGCAGCTAAGAGTCAAATCGAAACCATAAATAGCAGATAAGAACCCAGTCATTTCAGTACAAGTGTGAAATTAATTTAAGATTACCAGACAAGCAAGTTTCTTACAATAGTTAGGCAAATGGCAATGTGCAACATTGACAAACATTGATGTACCACAGCCATACTGTTGTTGGCAAACCGAATGCCATAAAATCTGTTCGATATGTAGTCATTTATTCAGTGGCAGAAGCATGATTGAAAACTGGGGTAAGAAAAGAAAAATCCCACAATATCGAAGTTTTTTTATGTAAATATACATCGACAAATGAAGTCAAATGCAATTACTTGCCCATGTCTAGCTATATCCTTGATTTCTACATCTTAATTATTTTCATCCATTTAGACCGTTTTTGATTTACCCACCCATTCTTCAAAACCTGGTTCTACCCCTGATTCTACGACCACCTGACTTAGCTGGAAAGGACCCTAGACTATATCTATTAGTTGAAGAATCCATGACCACCACTTTGTTTACACAATAGTGCGCTTGTATTTCTAAGGATTCTTGATAATATGCCCAAGTCCATCTTCTAGCCAGGCCAACAGCAGATGATGCCCTTAGTCCAGTAGATCCGTTTCCTCTGTTTCTTTACCGATCCATTCATTTAACGCAGCTCGTTTAGACGGCTACCACTAGCGTTTGAACGAGTTATGACCGATCCAAGGACCACCTTATGTCGACACTTACATCTCAACCAAATAAAAGTTGGTTGGCTCTCCTCCCTTCGTCTGTGAGAGTTGGTTGGCTCAATCAATTGGATTGCCCACATGCAAGTGTTAACATATATAGCGACTCACCATAATAAACTTTTACTCCTTCAATCCAACCATCAAATGTTGCAAAAACCAAAGTCCACCTTTTGCATCCTTTCATCCAATGGTCTAGATGACAATATGGGAAAGATGCACTATAGTTCTATACACTGTTGTTGTGCATTAGTAGATGGTGTTGTCATCAATTACAGCTCCGAGAAAAGAAAAGAAAAGAAAAAGAAGAAAAGAAATTTGAGACCACTAAAAAAGTTTGCTCAATGCACAGCCACAAATGGCATAATTGTAGGTCCCAACATAAATTCATAGTTAAAGAATTTTTTGATTTGGAAAGAATCTTTTAATCAATCTTAAATATCCCCATTGCACATATCATTTCCTCTGGATCTTCTTTCTGTATCTCCCAAAAATCAAATTTTGAAACTTGTGCAGTTCTTGAAATCTTGTTTTAGCTCAAAGTCTGCAACTTGGGGGTTATCTCTTCAAGCTTAAAACTCAATATAAGGTGTTTTGGAAACAGATTTGGTAAATAAGAAAGAATCAGTGAAGCTTAAGATGAAAATTCAATGTGATGTGTGTGAGAAAGCACCAGCAACAGTAATATGTTGTGCAGATGAAGCAGCTTTGTGCAGTAAATGTGATGTTGAAGTTCATGCAGCTAACAAACTTGCTAGCAAACATCAGAGGCTTCATCTTGATTCACTCTCTGATAAGCTCCCTAAGTGTGATATCTGCCAAGTAATTTGATATAATCTCTATTAATTTGTTAATTTGTTTATAATTTTTTACTAATTTGTGTTTAGAATATTGGAAAATATTTGTACTAATTATGGTTTAGTCTTTGATCACTTTCACACAGAAACAAAAATTTAGGTTAGTCTTAAAGTAGATGTCTAGTTAGAAAAATGTTCCTTAGTGTGTCTAGTTAAATGATATCATACCAGACAAAGAACATGTAGAGATGGTCTTTATTGTGACATGATTAAGATTTAAAAGTTTTGTGGTTTAGTTTAGAAATTATGGAGAGAAGCATGTAGAAGATAGCCAATAACAGAGGTCCGTCTAGTAAAATGGTTAAGTTGTTAAAATGGTGAAGTTGTGGAAAAAGTGATTTTTTTTTTTTTAATTTTTAGGTAAAGATCTTTCCTAGAGTGTCCTAAATTGTACATGAAAGAGCATTGGCCTTATGTTAATTTTTCTGGAATGAGTCTGATAAACCCTGTTGTTTTATGCTTGATTTTATTTACAGGACAAAACAGCATTTATATTCTGTGTTGAAGACAGAGCTCTATTTTGCAAAGATTGTGATGAGCCAATTCATTCAGCTGGTAGCATTTCTAGTAACCATCAGCGATTTTTGGCTACTGGAATTCGGGTAGCGTTAGGCTCTAGTTGTGCTAAAGAGACTGAAAAACAAATTCCAGAACCACCAAACAATCAAAAGTTGCAGCCGCCATGTGCAATGAAACATGCTGTCCAGACTGTTCCACAACAACCTTCTAATTATGCAAACTCTCCTACTTGGGCTGTCGATGATTTGCTACAATTTTCGGATTTTGAATCTAGTGACAAGGTACGAATTCCTGGTATTAGCTTACAGTTTTAGTGATTCTGCTTATTGAGTTATGGCCCTGAAATGAATCTGACTGTGTTTTGTGTTGTTCTGATTCAAAGTTACAGAAGGAGGACACATCTATCGACTTTGGAGAGCTAGACTGGTTTACAGATATTGGTATGTACAACAGCCAAGTTAATCAAGAAGCCTCAATGGCAGCAGCTGAAGTCCCTCAACTTTCTATTTCATCATTGCAACCATCTAATAATGTGGCAACTACATACAAATCCATTATGAAATCCAATTACCACATGCCTGCCAACAAGAAACCAAGAATTGAAATCTCTGACGATGAAGAGAATTTCATGGTCCCCGATCTTGGTTAGATATACTGAATGAATAATTAACACATACATAAGACTGCTGAAAATGTATGTATATGTTTAGTATGAAGCCGAACCAAGTATATACTTGTGCGTACGAAATGTATGTTTTTTGTTTAAAAGCTTATCGACAATCTTGATTGTCTTTAACGCACTTTTATTAGCGCTCTGTATATGCTTTTAATGATCTTGGGTTGTTATTAGTACAATCTAGTTTCAATTAGGTCTCTCTCATTTCGTATGTATATAGGCTTTCGGCAAGTGTTCTATCTCATTCATCCATATTAGGTAGCAGCAACTTTCTAGCTAGTAATTAATGTTGGTTGTTTGGTTGGTTTAATGCTGCCTAAAATTGTTTCTGTCTAATCGACATCCTCATGTAAATCTTGTTCTGAAGTTAGGATTCCTATTATGTTGATGCGAAATCATTATAGGCGCTCTTGTATTGTATTGGTTTCACTAAGAGATCTTCGGACATGCTCTTAATCATCTTAGAACACAAGTCTAGCTAGTCACAGTTTATGAACGATACGATATACCGCCTCAAAAGAGTACTAGCTAGCCTTTTGTTCAAAATTGTGAATAACACATCTCACCATTCCATTCTCACCTGACATACAAAGTTTCAATTTACACCTATTCAGTTTTCGATTTTCAGTATCCAAAGACCAGAAAATTGTATAAATGTGGCGCCACAATCACTTGGCTGTGTAGTCTGCAGTGCTACAACCCATGTTCTTCCAGGCCCTGGTGGAAGATTGTTTGCGGCAATCTGTCACGTTTTGCATGTGGTACATGTCATTGGGTTTCGACAAAGTAATTAATCCTCCTGGAGGAAACCAGAGCATGTGTTGCCTGCCGTCAATTCACTGTTCCTGCAGAACTTCCATTAAGACAAAATCAGTCACTTTAGGCATGCAGTACAATTTGTTATGTTTAAACAAAGACAAAGCCGGTAGTTATGTGCCGCCCACTCACTGTCCTTCAATTTGCCTACAGACCCGAAGCGTTTGGGTAATCCATACCACATCTGCCTTAAATACCTTCCAACATACAGTTTTTGAAGCTGTTTACTATGCACAACACAGGTACTTGTGAGATTCGAGGTAGCATAAAATTTTAACAACTTAAAAAAAACCAAAAAAACCAAAAAAATCTTGTACACACTTACCTTCAATTGTGTCTCCGCCACCGGAATAGCTGAATCCAAGCTCCATTTACGAATCTGAATACCCAACGATAAACTGGCTTACGATTTACCATTTATGCCAACCATACCATTCTACAGTTCTACAGATGTAGTTTCAGCAATATAATAGCTAGATTCATGCATATCTCAAATTAAATGGAGATTAAAAACCTTCACCAAAATGTCGATTCATACATCAACTTGAAAGCAACTTATCTTGACTTTCTCAATACTCAGCATGTGAACAAGAGTACGATATGAACTTAAACTATCAAAAAAAATCCAAGATATTTTTCGCAGAAAGGTAATCTCTCAATGATTCGAATAGTTGTCACAATCCTAAGGAGGGTCCGAATGAAGACCACAAAAATAATTGATTTTAATTCTCTTTGAAATTCTGCAACAAAAGCTCAATATCTCCTACTCTATATACTCATTCTTATGACCTTTACAAAATCATCAAACTCATTTCCTCTCTAAGAAAAGTTTAAATATATTATGGATGCTATTAGTTTCAACGAAGAATACTCTTCACCTGTTGCACCTCACAGGATGTTCATCGCGTTGTTCCTCGACGCTCACAATATAATGCCTAAGATCATTCCCAGTATCAAGAGCATCGACTTTGTTTCCGGTGATGGAGGTCCCGGAAGTATTCAACAAGTTAACATGGTAGATGGTAAGTACAAGAATTGTAATCTTCGTTTTTCCTTATCTCAATTTGTAGGTTAACTGAAATATAAACAAAATGAACGCAGAAAGTCCGGTAAAATTTATGAAGCTTAGGTTGGATTCAAAAGAGGAAAACAACTTGGTGTCCAAATATACCGTGATTGAATGTGATGCGTTCGAGGACAAAATCGATTATGTCTCCAACGAGCTTAAGTTCGAAGCTGGTCCTAACGGAGGATGCATCGTTAAGGCCAAAACCACTTATCACCCAAAGGGCGACATTATATTGAATGAGGAAGAAATCAAGGTTGGGAAAGAGAAAGCTAAGGGAGTGTACAAAGTTATAGAGTCTTACCTCGTTGAGAATCCTGAAATCTATGCTTGATTTGAATGGAGGATGAACTTATTGTTTGACTTTCTACTTTCTATATTTTATCTGTAAGAATCTCACAAAAAAAATATATGGGAGGTACGGAGGGTGGGGTAGTACTCTGCTTTGAGACCTGCAAATACTGTTCACATCCTTTTCTAATATGTCCACTGCATATGCTGCTGGTCCTTCCTCCGAAAGATGCTAGATCCATACGTAGAAGGAACCATTTTAACAAACGCTGGAAGCTGCACTAACGAATGCACGCAAACAATGCTGTAGGAATTGGAACCTATGCCCATCTTAGTTCAAGCACAATAGAAAGTGCTGCTCCAAAAGCTACAATCATGGTAACTATAGAAGAAAGTGCTTGAAATCTAATCTTCGCTCACCACTGCACTGACCACTCAAAATTTCATTCCCAGGCAGAAAGAAGCAGTTTGATTAGACCATTCTCAGGCAGTCATCTGACATACAAAATTTCAATTTGGAACAAGTTTATTGATAAGATTTCGGTGCACAGGAACCTTTCTGACTCAGTAACTAGTGAAGTAAATAGAAATATGTTTAGAACAATAAACTCGCCATTGCCTAACTTGAGAAACTGATTATCAAGAAAACTAAAAAAAAAAAACTCGAAGATTAAAATACTAGTTGTTTTTTAAGATCCACGTATAAGCTTAAGAACCTCTTCTTCATTTGGTAGAGCAGGGATTGCTCCTTTTTTTGTTGTAGTAATTGCTCCACATGCATTTGCAAATCTAATTGCTTCCTTCAAACTTGCTTCATTCTGCAAATAGATTCAAAAACAATCAGTATGTTTTAGCCAATTTGAACAAATTCAACTGGCTCTTAATCCTTTTGCATCAATTTCAGTACTACGGAACGATATAAATGATATGCTTTGGTTATATTGTCGTCATCCAAAGAGATAATGTAAACATACTTCAACAATAGATTCATCTTCGGCTATCTTGCATAGTAGGGCACCAACAAAGGCATCTCCTGCGCCGGTTGTATCCACTGGTTTTACTTTAAATGCCTCTACTGTTCCATGAAAATGCTGCATTTTTATAAACAAAAGGGGCTTTGTTAACTCAAAAGATCTTACAAATAAACTGGGCCAATGACGTCCTACTATTGCTCGTAAAAGACCAGATGATTCATTTGCTTCAAGTGGTTTATTAAGACGTAATTTGTACCTTAGTATAATATTTGCATCCATGGCGTCCTAGAGTAATCAATAAGATCTTTAGTCCTGAGTGCATCAAAGATATTGCAGTTTCATCATCAACAGTCTCGTGGCCTGTCAAGAACTCAAACTCGTTGTCGCTTACTTTGATCACGTTGGCTTGTTCCCAGATGCTCATGATCTGTTTTCGAGCTTCTTCGGCTGACGACCATAATGGTAGTCGAAGATTTGGATCATAGGAAAGAATTGCTCCAGCCTCCTTAGCTACTTTCATTGCTCGCAAATGAGCTGATCTGCATGGTTCAGTAATCAAACTTATCGATCCGTAGTGAAAGATCTTAGCCTGTTACGAGATCCATAGAAGGAATTAAAACAGTGAACAAAAAATTTGGCAAATTTGTTTGAGAAAATAAAATTAAGAACTTCATGTGACAAACAACCTGAGATTTCTAGTATATATGCTGTAACCAAATCCATGAACTCCCTCAATTGGAGATTCAGGTTAGCAGACTTCGACTCTCTCCAAGGCAGGTACGTAGGTTAGCCCTGTACTGGAGCAATGAGTGCAAACTCAAGGAGGCGCAAGGCCAAGGTAATTGAAAGCTCCGCCCTATGAATGAAGCTCTTTTGGCAAATGGTCTTTGGAGGTTCTTTACTGAGAAAGGCTCTTTATGGGTGGAAATGTCAAATAGATATGATAGGTATCCAAATCAAAAATTACTCATGGCATATCATTCTAGAGGGGCTTAACAAACCAATGGATGGAATTTCAGAAGCACAAACGAGATCAATTCAATGCTAATAGTGTGGATTAGAGGGGATCTAAATGAGTTTTGGGCAGATATTTGTTTGGGTGCAGGAATTCTAAAGGACTGCTACCTTCCACTTACTCGATTACTCTTATGAAAGAGACACTAATGTGTGTGGTGGCATTCATGTGCATACCAAATGAACTAGGGAGTTGGGTTTGAGAGGAAGACATTCGCACTGCAAGGGTCAAACCCAGACTGATTACAGTTGCAGTTGGACCATAGCTACCAAGCGAAGACTATGAGTAATTCAAGTGTCTAAGGCAGCTCACTAGTGGAAATTGAAGGTGCCTTCTACTAATTCCCGTGTTTCGGGAGGCATAATAATGCGATTGACCTGGATTAGTCTCTAGTTCTTGCGCTTGCCCTTTATTTGGTGGTAAATTAGGTGGAGAAACTAGCAATTCAACTAGTGGGAATTGTTGCGTATTCTATATGTATGGTTTGTTGTCTTTGCAATTCGTTGCCATTACATCTTTCCACTAAGAATTTCGCAATTATCGAAATTAATAAATTGAATTCAGAATTTGAAATAAATGACTGAAAACAAAAAAAAATTACCTTTCTAATGAGCTCAAGGTTGAGTTCAGATTCATTCAAGAGCATATCGGCACTAGGATTCCGGTAAAACATGAATTCCCGTTCGCCGTCGGATCTTAATGTAATAAAAGCAAGAGCAGTTCTTGCAGCTTGATCAAACACAACACCATCACTATTAACACCATTTTGTATCAAAATATTTTTCAACATATGACCAAATTCATCATCACCAAGTTTACCAACAAAAGCAGCTTTACCACCAAGTTTTGATACAGCAATTGCAACATTAGCTGGTGCACCTGCTGGTGCTTTCAGAAAACCTGGTGCTTCTGCTAATGATACACCTGATTCTGTTGGTACAAAATCTATAAGCATCTCACCGAATGATACTATGAGTGAATTTGATGATTCAGTACTACCATTAGTTGCTGCAACGGTATTATTGTGAGTACTAGAATTGGCTTCTGGTGCCATTGTTAAGGGATATTCTTTGAAAGAAAAGAGATAGTTTGATTAAAATACTTATAGACAGACAGAAAGAAAGGTGGTTTTGTGGAGAGATTCTGTGGGTATAGACTGTAAACAGAGGAGACTTGTGGAAGAAAGGGGACATAGATTTGGCTGAACTTGTTGGTGTATTGAATTTAATAATAGCAACTCAGAAAAGTGGGAGTAATATGCTTTTGTCCTTTCTATATTTATCCTACCGTTTTTTAGCACGATTCAAAAAAATTTTGGACGATTAATAAAATAAAATAAAAACACTAAGAAGTAATATCAACACATCATCTATTCATATATTTTCTCTAATGGTTAATTTGTCCTTGTTTAATTAGTGTTAATATTGATTAATTAATTAGATAATTTAGATTATAGTTAGTGTTAGAAAATTGTTTGAGTTATGGTTTTAGAAAAGAAATGAAAAGTGTGTCAGAGAAGAAGAAGAAGAAGAAGTTTGGGAAAACTAGGTTTTACCTAAAATCAATAACAAACATGAATGAGTATGGGGAAGAAGGTAAGAAACATCATGAAGAACATAATATTGAAAGTTCAATGACGTTTAGAGATAACGATTTAGGATATTTGTTGGATGATCCAAATTTTGGTGTGGAAAAAACCCTAGACGACGACTTAACGAGAGAAAACGATGAATCACATCAAAATGAAAATAATAATGCATCAAACAATCAGGTATTGTGTTAAGAAGCTCAAAAACCCACTTTGCATGCGTTTGTATGTGATCGTTAATAAAAAAAATTCATTTTTACATGCATTTAATGCCATGGACGTCCCATAATCGGTAGATAATGGAGTACAATATCTACCGATTACACTGGACTGGCCCAAAATTAGGGTATAATCGGTAGTCTTGTGAAGAATATTTTTATCTATCGATTTAGACTCGGTAATTTGTAAAATCACATATTTACCGATTGTGATTGTAGCCAGAATTGAATTAAACTTTAACATTTTAAACTTTGTAATTGGTAGTTTAAAGATCAAATTTATCTACCGATTACAATAGTTAACAAATTGAACCTCCGATTGTACTTGTTTTTGTGTACAAAAACTTGTCTGAATTTCTCTATAATCGGTAGTACGGGAACATTATTAACTACCGATTGTGGTTAATCGGTAGTACGGGGACATAATTAACTACCGATTGTCGTTAATCGGTAGTATGAGAACATAATTATTTACCGTTTGTTGTTGTCTAACTCATTGTTATTTTATGTAGATTGTTGAATCGGTTAATCATGTTTCATATGAGAGTCCTGATACTTCCCTACACTATGCAAATGATTTAGTATGATACCTACCGACTCTTATCTTGTTCTAAGAATGTATGTTACATGGTTAGGCTTATGATATTTGTTTTGTTATATGCGCATTAAGACATTTGGAAGTAAGGAGAAGGAAAATGAATGACTTATCAACAAGGCAAAAGAGAAGATGTGTGTTGTAGTTCAGAACAATTGCGTGAGGGTTGATCGATTTGAAATGATTTGTGGGAGAGGTGGCGAGCGAAAGAGTCACGTGGGAAAGGATCGTAAGAACGTAAAAAAGACAAAGAGGAAATATCGAGGTAATTCAAAGAAGATTGGATGCCCATTTAAGATTATCTTCAATAAGCCCGACGGTAAGGAAGGTAAAGTATGGAAAATGTTTAGAGTTGCTAATGGTCGTCACAACCACAAAGATCCGAAAAGTCTTGTTGGGCATGTAATGGTTGCCAAGTTAAAACCAAAGGAAATGGAATCGGTGAAGTCTATGAGGAACGTAATGAAAGCGAGTGCAATCCTATCTAAGATAAAGGCGGACGACCCCAACAACTTGTCTTCGTTGTATACAATTAGTTCGGCGCTAGCAACAATCAAAAGGACAGAATGAGGTGGTCGAATGGTTATGCAACAATCAGAGTGGTTAGCCGAGAAACACAATTACACGTTGAGAAAAAAAGAAAGGGATGGTAAAGTGATTCATATTTTTTTGACACACCCGAAGATGATCAAATTGCTCAATGTTTTCATTAAATTTTGTTGATAGATGCTACTTACAAGACAAACAAGTACAACATGTCATTGTTGAGCGTTGCTTGCCACACTTCGTATAAATACACATTTATGGTGGCGTGGGGTTTAATGGAAGCCAAGAACGATGTGAGTTTCATTTGGATGTTGCAAACATTGAGGTCGACACCCGATCATGCTCTAACATTGAATTCTCGGCAACAGTAGATAACCCCGGGTTATCAATAATTTGCTTGAACCTTTCACACTCACCGACTAACGACCAGTCTTTCATTTTTCTTGGTGCAGCTGTAGGTTTGAGTAGACGAACCGCATGAGAATGATCCTAATATACATGATGAATTATAAAATAACTAGAATAGCCGTTAACAGTTCTACGAATAAAAAGTCAATAGCTTAAGAATGGTGTTTTATAATTATTATCTCAGTTGAATACATTTTTTTGGCCCATGAGTCTTTATATCCAAATAACATATCTCCTACATCTCTTGGTAACCCAGTGATTTGGCCTGCTTCATTACCCTTCATCTTCAAACAGTTGGGGACTTGGTGTCCTCTTTTCTTCTTAATTACCTTCTTTGTACCTTGTCCTTCTCCTTTTGTAGCACTTGGTTCTCCTTCTTCTTGGTTTCTAACTTGTGGATTACTTGGTTGTAAACTTGGTTGAGTTCCTTCGGTGATAGAGATTCCGCTAGCGCTTTTTTCTCTTCTTGCACTAGCTGTTACTTTCTTACTCCCTTCACGACGAGGCCCCGAAATAATTGTATTTTGGGCTTGCTTAGCTAGCCTTTCCCTAAAAAACAAAATAAAAAAAAATTAGCTCGTAAGACACCGTTTAATCACTACACAATCGGTAGAAAAAGTACATAAAAGAAAAACAATTATTCATAATCCGTAGCTCGGTCCCTAGATTATCTCCTGATTATGCATCAATTTTAGGTCATAAAACTCTAAGTTATGGACACACATATAATCGGTAGCCAAATAAACAAACTAACAAACGATTACAAAATAATCGGTAGCATGGGTCCTATATTATCTCCCGGTTATGTATAAAATTTGGATCAGAAAACTCTAAGATATGGACATACATATAATCGGTAGTCAAATAAACAAAATAACAAACGATTACAAAAAAATCAGGAGTCAAATACAAAACCTATCTACCGGTTAGGTAAAGAGAAATCAAAGGTTTTAAGGCAAATATAATCGAGAGACAATAATCACACATAACTACCGATTACAATGTAGCCCTAACATTTTTTCAATTTCAAAGTATTTTAATCAGGATTTAACAACTACTACGTATCTACTAGGGCTGCACATACCCAACCCATCCCGCACCTGACCCGTTGATAAACGGGTCGGGTGCGGGTGATAACTTCTATTACCCGCCTTCTGGCGGGTAGGGTGTGGGTGACACTTCTCACCCGACCCACCCGTCCAACCTGCCAAAAAAAATCCTTATTTCCTAGCTTGGATTAGATAGCTTTGTTTAATCTGAACCGTCGATTTGATAAAAATTTGAGGGATGAGATGGATAATCAGTTCAAGAGGTGTCATGATGGACAGAAGGCATATCAAGCGACAAACGATAAAACAATCAGTTTCATGTTAAAGAACACTCAGGTACTCTTAGATCTGACTTCTTCTTCTAGATCACCATAGCAAGGACAAAAAGAGAGTAGTGAAACAAAAGTGACGATGATGGAGCAACAACATAAATTCAGTTCAACTACACCTCCATCACTTCTTAATCTGCACTGGACTCAAATTCAACCTAATCCCATTCTAACAAGTAACAACATCAACTCAATCTGCTTTCAATTCTTATTTATTCTTTCAAAATCTGTCCAAACACTACCACCATCCTTTACTAACTCGAATCAAATTCACAGGCCCCATTCTCCATTTCTTTTCTTCTTAAATCACAGACCTAAACCACCACAGATCCATCATCTTCTCGAGCTCACTGCCATCTCAACCAACAAACCCAACTCTAATTTCTTGTTCAGCCACACTTCTCTGCTAACCAACCATCATCACCATCTCTATCTGTTTCATTCTTTTCATTTACCAAACCCTAACACGAACCCTAATTTTCATCTTCTCTGTCTCAAATTTCAATCCAAGCTAAACCCAATCTTCTATCAACAACAACCGCTTCTGGATCTTCAATTCGAAACCCATCTCATCTATTAATCTCAACAACGTCTTTTCCCTTTATCTAATGTTTCATGGCAAATGAAATCAGTGAGAAATTCCATGCAAATGAAATCAGTGATATGGGTAATGTAAAATAAGGTGTTCTTATTGGAAATCTGAAGTTAGATTTTCGATCTGGATAAAAGATTGGGAGATCAAGCAAATCTCAATGACGAACCTTAAAAAAAAAATCTTTTCGAAAATTCCATTTCGAAATATGAGAAAGACTGATTTCAATCAAATTAAACAAGATCAGAAGAGGTAAACTTATCTATCTGATTCGATTTTGTTGATGAATCCTCAGGTTCTGTTGTTGACGATGACTTTCTGCACTTGATGCAGTGATTTTCTTCAATTGAATCAAGCTGCACTAGAACTTTGGATTTTGTCTCGAATTGAATCGAGTTGCAGAAGATCTTTGGTTTTTTTGTTTTTTTTTTCTCGAATTGAATCGAGTTGCAGAAGAACTTTGGGTTTTGATTTTCTACCATCCTTTTAATTTTTCTGTTTCTTTAAAAAAAATTGTGAATCAAGGGTAGATTTAGGATGTGTTTGGTGGAGAAAAGCTTTGTTTCTGTGTAAGAGTGTATCTAGTGACTACAACTATGTATTGAATCTGGGCGGATGACCCGCGGGTGATCCGCACCCGACCCGACCCGTCCTACGACGGGTTGGGTGCGGGTGAACATTCCAATCACCCGCCAACTGGCACGTCGGGTGCGGGTGGGGCCAAACCCGACCCACCCGACCCGATGTGCAGCCCTAGTATCTACCGACTGGTTCAAAACTATATTCCTCTACATCAAAACCATATAATATAATCGGTAGTTAGATAAAAAAAAATTACTACCGATTAAGCCTAAATTTTAGTACAGAAAGAAAATAACCTGACCTAATCGGTAGTTAATGACTAAATCTAACTACCGATTAAAGTCGATGTTCTTGAGGAATCATGAATTCTGTCATAATCGGGAGTTTAAACCTATAGAAACTACCGATTCTGGATAAAAACCGAAAACCCTAGAAATTATAGTGACGATTTCAATCAATTGAAGCAAAATAAACCCAAATAGTGGTATACCCTTACCTAATTTGGGCCATCATATACTGTTGGAGATTCCGATTGTCAGAATCAGTCTCCGTATCTAGATCATCATCTTCGTGTTCATTTTCTTCACTATGTTCTTCAACAATCTCTTTGTTTCTTAATCTCTCAGCAAAATTTGGCTAGTTACGACGACTTGTATTTTTATTAACCAGTTAAGAAAATTCCTTATAGGATTTTGGTGTGGGATTGGAATTTTCATTGAGATTGTCCATTTCATATCAATATCTTTGGTGGCTATGAATACCTGCTCAAATTTTAAATAATACATTAATTAGAAGAAAAAAACTTATAAACAAATCTAATGGATACACAACACACAGAAGATAACCAAAATGGATAAATTTGGTTATAAGATAAGATTAAAAAAATGAAATGAACACTTTGATCTAAAATATCTTGTTACAAGATTTTCTTCTTAATGCCAACAGAAAGAAGATTTTGCATATGCATGTATTTTTTGTATATAAGTTTTAATTTTTTTTACTTATAATTTTCTTTTTGAATAGAAATATTAGCTAGTAGTATATCTGTCAATTGATAAGTAGTATAAAAACTAGTAAAACAAACCATACCAAAATTCGATAGTGTATTCATATTATCTTAACATATTTATTATATGTATTAGTCTTAACTTACTTTTAGAAATGTGTCTCACGTGTTAAAAACTCAATATCAAATAAAATCAAATTAAATCTCCATAATTTTTTTTATTAGATATTGATAAGTATTTAAAAGAGAGAGAATTTGACATGTTATTTGGTTGGAAAATCTAATATATCCTTACACTTAATAATAATACAATAATACTTGAAAATATCTACAAAACTAACATATCCTTACAACACTAACTTAAAAGTAATAGTTAAGATCAACCACTAAAAATCATGGCAACAAATTTCAATCAAGATGACAGAGCCTAAATCACATCACATAATCATGAAACAACACTTAAAAATGTCCAAAATTCATATGAAAATAAATAACTCGAACTATTAATCTACGCAACCAAAACTAAAAACTATTTAAGAACACATACATTGATTGAATGAAATGAATAGAAACTATTTCTTGATTAAAAAATTTACCTAGTGAGCGAGAGTGAAGTAGCAAAGGAAAATCTTTATCTAAACCTTGGTACAAATTTATTTCTAGGTTGACCTTTGCCATTTTAAGCATAAAAAGAGTAGCACTACTGCACATTACATAACACTGCTACACACTAATAAAAGAGAGTAGTGGCAGTGACCATGACTATGCAAGTCTAGTTAAAAAAAACTTCGTTGCCAACCGTTGTTATACGACTATGCCTATACCCTTACAGAGTCACACGTGTTAAACCTGAAAAATACTAATGTTGGAAGTATGAACCTGGTTCAAACCCTTTCTATCAAAACTATGCATCAATTGCTTTTGAATTTTGATAATTAAATTAATTTGGTGGGGTGACTATGGATAGTCCAGTTAATCATCCTTTATTTAAACCCACCAATATCATTTCTGATCCGATTCGATTTTTTAATATTTAAAAAAGAATAAGTCAAAAGTTTTTTCGCATTCATTTCACTCATTCGCAAGACTGTAATTGCTATGCGAACTAAATAGGTTTTGGGTGCCTCTTTTTCCTAAAGTTGTGTTAAAACTGAAAAATACTGACATTGGAAGTACCTGGTTCAAACCCTTTCTATCAAAACTCTGCATCAATTGCTTTTGAATTCAAATAATTAAAATTTTCAATTTCATTAAATTGGGATTTTCAGAGAAATTATATTTTAATCTCTGTCGTACACAACAATAAAAAGTCTTCAATTCACTAACTTTCCGCTTGAAACACGACAAATTGGAACATACTCCGGATATTTCAAATCTAATTCGGTGGGAGAGACGATGGATAGTCCAGTTAATTATCCTTTATTTGAACCCAATCAATAATATTTCGGATCCAATTTGAATTTGTCAATATTTGAAAAAGAATAAGTTAAAGATTTTTTCTCATTCATTCTCACTCATTTGCAAGACTGCAATTGCCATGTGAATCAATCAGCCGTATGACCAAAATAAGTTTCGGATACCTTTCTTACCTAAGGTTGTGATATGTGCACTTTAGTTATGTTTAAACAAAGTGCACTTTAGTTACTTAGTGCGATATGATTATATATACAATTTACAAAGCATAGCTTCAGAGCTTATGTTCTAAATTTTTTGAATATAGTTTTTAGTTTAAGAAGTGTTTGATATGACGGGTGTGAGCATCACAACCAGATAAATCAACCATAAAGAAAAGAAAAATAAAAGATCAGATTAAATCTATAAATCAAATACAAAATTAAAATATAAATTAACACAAATGATTAACGTGGTTCGGCCAATTGCCTACATCCACGATTAATAGAAATTGAATGATTTTATTGATTATTAGGTATTACAGAGAAGATGACTCTATAACTTGGTCTCTCCCAAATATTCAAAAAAGAAGAGAAGTCCCTTCAATTTTTTCTTTCTCCTTATCTTCGGAGTATTAATGGGCTGCCTGTTTCAACCTTAAATTATACCACGTGTCGATATGGTCTGCCACATGTCGATGATGATAAACACAATGTTTAGTACTTATCTGATTGTTTTTATCTTCAATTATCTTATCTATCTAGTACTTATGTAGTATTCATGTTTCTCTAGTTGATACAGGTACTTCGGTTTTGTCTAAGTTTCATTTCGTGTCCGGGAAGTTTTATCTTCAGTTGTGGGAATTCTTGGCTCCGTGTAATGTGCAAGTAACTATTCAAATTGTGAGAACTAATATTTTTGGTGCGGGCTTGGAAGTTGCGGAATGTTTTGCTTATTCCTTTCTTTGATTGAGGTTTCACAACATATATTTTGTCTTCTAGCCAATACATGTCTTGCTGGCTTTAAAGTCTTGGTTTTAGATGCATGCGGACATTATTTGGTGAGGGTTTCAATTATTACTCATATTTTTTATGATATTTTAGAATTATATATGGATATGATAATATCTATAATTAATCTAATGATTTCGATTAGAATTGTAATATCATTGTTTAATTAGCATTTTAGACGATGAACTTTGAAGTTGTTCTTGTTTTTCTTATGTTTCCAGTTTGAACTTTGTATGAAATCTATGGAGCTATATATTTTAGATGATTACTAGTTTTTCTTTCTAAACTTTGTGAAAAAACGTTTGTTATAACGTGTTAAAATATATTTATAATTATAAAATGTGAACTAGTATTTTTTCATAAAATTATAAGTATAAAATATATGGACCGATATTTAAACCGAAATTTCTCCGATATACCGGCGTACACGTTTATCGCCCTCAACCGATACGAACCGAAATCCGATATGTAACAACCTTGCTCCTGACAACTTCTGCACCCCTCAACCTCCGAACTCCATCGTTCCCAGCCCAGAAGACCAAAAACCACCGAAAGACCCTTTCAGCCGTCAATTCCTCTTGATTTCTGTGTGCCTCCCTTTCACTTCCTTCCTCCCTTTTCTTTTATAATCTCACGGCTAAAAGAAGTGGAGTATTTCACTTTTCCTCGCCATATCACCTACTTCCCCTTAAAACTTCTTTTCCCTTTGTTTGTTACTCCTTTTGTTTTTACTTTGGACCCATCACCTGACTCTCACTTTCTCACCACGTCCTCCAACACCAAACAAAGTCTAGCCAACTCAAATCACCGACCACGTCCGATCTCACTCTTTTACTCACATCAATAGCCCAGACTCCCAAGACCACATTAATCTACTTTTCTCCAACTCAAGACTTGGTTAGTCGTTTCTCCATGTAAGATTAGGTAAGTCCAAGACCATAAAAGCATATGTTACGTCTATTTAACTGTGTTTATTCGTAATTTTAAATTTTATATACGTTATCTACTAAAATAATAAAATAATAAAAATAGTATAGAAATAATGAAAAAAATAATATAAATAAGATGGTAAAAATATATAAATTAAACACTTATTATGTTCATAATAAATTGCGGTATTTTTGGTATCTACAATTTACCCTTTTTTTTAAGGTTTGTTTGAAGAATAATCCTTAAAAAAACATCCTCATGTTTTTCACCATATTTTGGTGGAGAGCTCGATTAAAATTTTGAAGTTTCACTCAGTTTTACTATTACATGGGTAAGATTGAGTGTGTGATTGTTATGCCACAAGGTCGGTTTTTACCTTGTGTCATCTTTGAGGGTGCTGTCACACTGCTAATCGCACCTTGGCCAAAGGAGAATTAATAGTATGGCCCCGGCTCTAACTGTGAAGGTATAACATACAAAGTATGATTGTATCAGTTTCACAGTGAACGAAAAATGTCATGTTAGGCATCTCTTGTTAATGAATAATCCATTGGTCATACACCCATAGACACTTACACGAATTGTTCTGAGAGATTGTACTTGTCGTGTTTTACCTAGTATGACGCGCAGCTGACCAGAAGTGCATGCCCTTTTTTGCTTTTGAAAGCTAGTTGTCGCAGTTTTTGAAAGAAAAAGTCCTTATCGTCGTCTTGTTTGGTTTTGAAATGCATGCTGACATTATTTGGTGTGGCTTTGTTGTCCATTACGTGACATTATTTGATGGACTCCTTGAATGAATGTCCTTGGTGTTCATAATAAATGGTGGAATTTTTTGTATTTACAACAGGGGATGTAGATTGTATATTAAGGATCATCTTTTGCAAAATTTAGGGTCATATGAAAAGTTGAGATGTAGTTATACTTTCTATGCTCACTGAATGATGCAAAATTCGGGTCGTTATTCAAATTTGAGTCACATGACTATTTTGGATCAAATGACATATTTTCATATGGTCGTTTTAAGGCAAACCACTATGACAGTTTGAATCAAGATTCAACTTGATTGTCATGTCAGATTGAATCAACTACTATCCACTATGATAATTAAATATTCAAGTTAAATATGTTTAATGGTTTGCCGCATTGCGTCTAATGATTGGGCGCAAATAGATGAACAAAGTTAAATATTATGGTTCAGGATTGATGCGCCCAATGATTGGGCGCAAACAACTGATTAATTAGATTTTAACACATAAAATCAAATCTGATGGCTCATATTTTATGCACCTAATGATTGGACCCAAAAAATAAAATTTCGGTGCGCCCAACCATTGGGAGCAACAAATTTGATTCAAGTTCATGTTCAAACGAACCCTTGAATACTAGCTTAAATCAACACAATAGGCAACGCTTTTTGGAAGTTGAATCTTGAATCAAGGCACCATAGTGGTTAGCCTAATAAAGTTATAAGATTGATCTTGTATAGAGGTGTAAAACATGTAGGCCCAGACAGCACAACCCACGAAATTACGTGTTTAGCATGCTACATGTCGTGTTGTGCCGTGCTAGACGACATGCTGCGTTTTGTTGTGCCAAAAAAATAATCATGTTATGTCGTGTTGTATTGTGCCGGCACATTTATTTTATGTTTTTCAAAGAAAATATTTTTTCAGATATTTAGATATTATATTTATTGTTTTAGAACTAAGTCAACATAATGAAAATAAAATATCAAAAATGGGTTAGAATAAAGATTTTTTTGTGAAATATACATGAAATGTGATGTATTTTACCATTTTGTGTAGTATTTTATGCATGTTATGACGTGTTTTATTAACGTATCGTGTTGTGCTGTGCTGGTGTGCCAATTAGTTTGTCACAATACAACATACTAAGCTAACGTGTTATGTTGTGTTGTACCAGATCATGTGATGCGTTGTGTTGTACTCGAGTTTCAACGTGTTGTGCGAGACTGTAAACGTGTTGGCACGAGATATTTTACACCTCTAATCTTGTACTAGTAAAAGTGATTTTTTTTTAAATATCAAGTGCAAATAAAATAGTGCAAAAATTAGGCTAAGTCCTGTGCATATGGGTTAATTGGCTAGTTTTCCATGTCAGGTAGCGGTAAACTAGCCGCGCCACTATGGGAAATGGGGTAAGGGACTAAAAGTCTGTCGAACGACATAGTCTTTGTTGTTGGCGATCAAGTCTTTGTCACTGGCGACACAAACTTGGTCGCTAAAGGTTAACACTCCGCCGCTTTTAAAAACCTAAATTTTCAAACTACTTTTTACACCAAAAAAATTTCCACTAATTTTCCACTCAAAACTCTTAATTATTTACAATTTTTTTTCAAATGGCAGAAATTACAACCTAACTTGATTTTACGGCAGTCGTACTTGAAGCTGCTATTAGTAAGATATGTAATAGTTATAAACAAATAGAGAATGATCAAAAGCAAAGAGGTTTTCAAGTTTTGGAAATTAACCAAATCAAATCTACATCAAATAAAAGAAAAAGAAGAGTTCAAGGAAAAGAAAATTTGAAAGTTAACCGTACTCCCGCTCACAAAAACCAAGAAAAATCTTCACAAAAGCGCATCGATTGGAAGTTACGTCAAATGAAGATAAACATGAGGCCAAAGATTGTCCGAGATTTTTATTGAAATGTTTATTTAAGTTTTTACTACCTTAAGTTATAATCGTAGTATAGTAAATTAATATCATGAAGATTACTGATTTGATATAATTTTATTTTAGTTAATTTAATCAAATTATTAAGCTTGCTTATCCCCTTTGAAATCAAATTATATATAATTAAAATTAAGAATTACATGAGAAGTGGTTAACGTTAAAATCAAAAATAGTTGTTGGGTTAAACCTAGATGAAAGGCTATGATCGAAATTATAAATAATATAAGGCCCCTTGGATTAAAGAAAAATCAATGACTGAGATAAGAACTCAACGATAGAGAGTTGGTCGGGAAACCAAAACTCTGTTGCGATGTGCAAACCGACAAATATACCGGTTTTCCTAGCCAATTTATTCATTTGGCATGTCCATAATGGCTTAGAATGGACAAATTTGGTTGCTTGGTACGTGCGTAGGATTTAGCCTTAGGACTATATTATCAAGGGCGGAGCCACATTTGTAGGAATGGATAGGAAAAGATCTTGCCTACCCATGCCACAAGCTGGATAAGGATATAAAATGGGCTCGGGATCCCAATTTATGACAAAAATGGCTCAAATAACTATAATTGGACTTGGGATCAGTTAGACTGGTGTAAACACCCATGCTTTGAACTGGGTCCTCCCCTGAAACTATACAAATGATTAAAGCCTAGGATTCGAACATCTCAAGTATCAAACGGTAACCAAGTATATGTATATGTGATTCCAAATGAGGTACCATTTGCGCATAATCTTATTCACACATTACCTTACAAAATTTACGATAATTTTTTTATAAAGCTTAAACATCAATGAATTTAAAGCTAATATTTTGATGATAAATTCTCTTTATAAAACTATACATTCCCACTTCAAATGAGTATAATTTGGCAAGCGTGCGGCTTAGAATATAGAGAAAAAGGTAAAGTGATTCTTCATTTAGAAATGTTACCGCGAGAGTTACAACCAAAAGACTTTGAAATGCCTCGGGAGAGAAGAGGAGACTCGTGTGATGGAATTCACACGTGAGAAAAGCACGACTGTTCACATAAATCTATAATGAAGGGTACTACTAGCCTACCATGGAAAGTGATATTGCGGGATATGTTTAGAAGTGAGAGCAACGCCAGATACACAGTAATCATATTCATGCACCACACCCACTGTTACATAGCGTCAGCACTCCTTGGATGATCCACATTTGGGGATTCGACACCATCATTAGGGGTGTCAATAGGTACCCGAATACCCGGACCCGTCCCGGAACCGGTTGAATCGGATCCGGATTTGGGTCCTAAAACTAGATCCATTAGTGATTTTGGACCCTAACGGGTAGGACCTGATTAGACACGAAATCTTTAACGTCCTAACGGGTAGGATCCGACGGGTACCCGGATATTTATCATTTTTTTTTTGTTAATTTTACCTAAAATTTTAAGATTTCGTTTAGTATTACTTGGATTTTTTTTTCATTTTTCATTTTTTCCTTATATTTAATCTTTAATTAGAACATTTACATACATGTAACAATAACTTTATATGAAAAAATATTCGTTTCAAGCCAATAATACCCGGGAGGACCCGCACCCGGAACCGTTAGGAATCGGACCTGACTTTTTTAATAGGGTCCGGTTCCGGATCCATTAATACCCGGGAGGAACCGGACCCGTTGACACCCCTAACCATCATACCGATAAACTTAAAGTCGGCAAAATAACCCGAATTGAAATGTAGTTCCTCCAAATTTTATTGTCAAAAATTATAATCGATAGGTGTGTATTAACATTATCTACCGATTAAGTCAATTTTTTTATTTTTACATAATCCTAATACTAATATATAAACGATAGAAATTAAACAATATCTATCGATTATATCAAATTTTACTATCAGAAATGAAGTTACAAGATAAAATGGGTAGGTAATACTCACTTCAACCTACCGATGATGTCCAAGTTTTGGATATAAATTCAATACAAGATTTAATCGGTAGAAAAGAATCAATTATACCTACCGATTATGGTTGTTGTTTTTCAGAAATGAAAAACACCATACATAATGGGTAAATAAAATCAAATTTATTCCTATCGATTATGCTATGTAACTACAAACCTTAGAAAAAATTTCGACCAATTTCTTCAATTCAACTAATAGAAACTCTAAATTTGAAAGAGGCTTACCTGATTCTCGTCATTTGAGCTTGGCGGAAAGTTTGATTTTTCAGATTCAGTGGGCGAATCTATTTCAGAAACATCGTCATCTTCGTAATACTCATTTACATCTTCCTCCTTGTTACGATGAACAACTGTTTTTTTTTATTTTACAGTCTTCCCAACCCTTGTATCATTATGATTGTCTTGCCGCGATGTATGTTTAACTCGAGATTTCTCTCTTGTCATTGATATATAAAAGAATCGACGAATCGAGGATAATTTTATTTTAGGATCGACAATTAACGATGATGATTTCTTTTTAAAAATAAAACAAAGGAAAAAAAAATTCAGAGCAATCGGTAGAATAAGTAGATGGAAGAGGAAAAGAGAATGAATTGGTTTCGTTTAGAAATGGTTAATATAATTGATGGATTTAGGTTTAGTACTAGAGTAAAGGATATATAGAACATATCATATTTCTAACACAGCCTATAGCCACCACCATTGGATGTGACTAAATTAATACCCCAAATCAGTTTGGAACAACCCTTAAAATTGCCAGGTTTTTTATAGTTGGAGTTTTTGTAGCAGGAGATAAAAACTTTTGGATGCATAGTCCGCAAACTATTTAGAATTTCTAAAATCAGTGAGTTGGCTCGGTTAAAGGGGTTATTACCAAACTCCATGTCGTCCAATACTAGGAATGGGGACTAGTAGTAAAACCCGTAAGAGCAAGTCCAGTGGGCATAGGTAATCCCTCAATTTTCCAAGCCAGGTGGATAGGCAAACTGGTTTTTTAGCAGTGGGAAATTGAAAAAAATAAACTAACTGAACCGATTGTCCCAACTTAGGCCGTTCGACCCAGGTTGAGTCGACAATAACTACATTTGTTATATACACCAACGACTATATTTTTTTCCTATATAAACCTTCTTTTATCCACCAATTTTAACACATTCAAGTTCTCCAATTCTCTATTTTCACAAAAAAAAAAAACTTTCAATTTCTTCCAACTCTCGAGTTTTTCGCATCTGCAGTTTCAATATTTATAAATTAGTTACTACAACAACTTGATAAAAGCATTAAACAAATAATTAAACAAATTAAAATGCAACTTACTATATCGGCTTCTCCATCACCACTTGCTCTTTTACGATTCATTTGTATCATCATACTTACCCAAACGCCCATGTCTTTGTTGATTGCATGAAAACGGCCCAACAACCCAGACGAGTCACGTTTATTTGGATTCCCGGTTTCCTCGTCATTTTTTAAAAAAATATTCCCCCAAAGCATTGACTGGGCTTAATTAACACCATTAATAGGATCAAGCGTACATGATACATACCCATTGCAGATAGCTTTATCTTCTAGGAGACTAAACCTTGGACCGCGAGGCTTTGATGAATCCTTTCATGATTTAGTATTTTGTGTTTGTAATGAGCTGATCATTTTTTTTTTTTGAATTTTTTTGAGCAGAAGTTGAGATAAAGAGTTTGAGATGGAAAGATTAAGATTGAAGTGAAATTAGAAGAAGTTTTTAGTGGAAGAAGGTGTGATTTTGGAGTTGAAATTGTTTGAATTTATAGTGAGATAAATACTAAGCGTTGGATGAGAACCGTTGAGATTCGACCGTTGTCGACTCAACCTAAGATGTCCCACCGTGGAGGCAAAATTGACATTTTAACCAATTTTCCCATTCCCCTATAGTTGCTCTAAGAGCATCTGCAATCGTCGACTATTTCGACGATCAAAGATGGTATATAATCGATAGTCGCTAAAAATCACCCACAATCGTCGATCAGTTTTAGTATTTAGTCGAGAAAAATCATTGTTCGAGATTAAATCTCGTCGCTGATCGACGATGAAAAATTATAGTCGCGCGTAATTCTAAGGTCTCGCCTGTCACCGAGCGATTCTCCACAATCTCGCTTAAAAATACGGGCGAAGAGTTGGCATTTCGCCAGCTCAAGCGAGATACTAAACTTCCGCTCCGCAAGACGATACCCTGGAAGCTCGCCTACTCATAAGCGAGGTGCTGAGGTTCCGCTCAAAAATTGAAAAAACAGGCGAGATACTAAAGTGGCGCTTACAATTGAACGAGACAGCATGGCCTCGCCTGGAGCTGGGCGAGCCTCAATGGATTCGCTGGTGGTGGGCGAGATGATAGCCCATCGTTCAGGTGACCGTTAATACTTTCGTTGAAATGTTACCTTTGGAGTTTAACGGCTATATTTTTACCCTATATATATGGGATAGGAGACCAATGGCATTTTACTGAATTCATACATGTTTTGCGTGAAAATTCTAAAGTTGGTTCTTATTTGAAATCGATTAGTAAAATGCCACCATCAAAAGCACGAGGTCCAAAATTTTCGTCTTTTGAAGATGTTACGATGTGTAGAATTCATTTGTCAATTTCTCAAGATTCTAGCATTGGTACCGATCAATGTGAAGATCAATTATGGTCACGTATTCTATGCCGGATGAAAGAAGATATACCTACTATGCCAGCACTTACTTGGACCTCTCTTCAGAAACGATTTCAAATTATTAGTGAAGATGTTGCGCTATTGTCTGCAAAGGAGGCTGAAGTAGAAAGGGAACATCATACTGGCTGGGGCCCTGAAAATAAGGTAACAACTCGTTTAATTATGCTTATTACATTAATCCATATGATTGTATATCCTTTAACAAATTGAATTGAAACACCAGTTCGCAGAAGTCCGTAGGCTTTTCAACGAAGCCACTGGTCGAAGTTTTAAGCATGAAGATTGCTACACAGTTATGCTAGAAAATATTAAATATTCAAGAAGGTCGACATTTGTTTTCGATGCATCACAAGCAGAGTCTGATTACGACAATGAATCTCAGGACGTACAGGACACACCAGACTTAAGCCTAGATGGTCCAAGCGCCTTTGACGACCTAGGAAATATCCCAAACACAGTAATCCGTCCAATGGGGAAAAAAGAGGCGAAACGACAAAAGACAAAAGGGAAAGCAAAATTTACTGAACAACATGAATTGATGGAAAATATTTATAGAGAGCAACAAAGCTTCAACGCCAAATGTACGGAACAAAGAGATATGAAGATGGCACAAAGAGATGCTGAGTTTGCAGCAAAATTAGCTAATGATAAAGCAAAGTTTGAAGCTAAATTAGCTGATTCAAATGAAAAGTTTGCGGCAATACAAGCTAGGCAAGAAGCAGAAGAGGAATTCCGTATAATGACGATAGATCTGTCACAAATGGATGTTGTATCAAGACAGTACATCGAACCGAGGAAGGGTGAAATTTTAGGAAAAAGATTAAACCAATCATAGAGGCCATTATTATTTACTATTGTCATATTGTTTATTTAATTTCATGCATTTATTTAGAATTTTCAGTTTAGTTTAATACCAATAGATTTTTATGTTTTTAACGGCTCCTAATTTTTTGGAATTATTTTTTAAAATTACTTCAGAAACTAGATGCACTCGAAAGATCACTTTAAATATAAACGCAACTAATAAGTGTAGTCCTTACAACACATTCAGCCAAAAAGCCCATAAAAAAATTTACTCATCCCCAACAGATGACCATATGTGTTCGATCAAGTCATTTCTCAAACGAACCCCAGTTTGTTTATCGAATACTGCACGTCTGCGTTGGTCCTTCACCATTCTTGAAAGTTGAGGAGTGTTGTCCCTTGAAATGAAACATGAAGCACCATGGCTTCGTTGTTCATAGTCATGCGGCCAGTCACCGGGAATACCTTCATCCTCCACTATCATATTATGTAGAATAATGACAGTTTTCATTATATAGGCTAACACGTCAGGATTGCACATTCTTGCGGGTTGTTTGAAAGTTGCAAATTGACTTTGTAGTACCTCGAACCCCCGTTCAACATCCTTTCGACAACCTTCCTGCATAGCTGAAAATTTCTGTTTCTTTTGGGAATCAGGATGTTTTATGGTAGTCACAATAGTTGCTGTCTCTGGGTATATTCCATCCCCAAGATAGTACCCCATATTATATTGATTTCCATTGACCTCAAAGTTAACTGTCGGTGCTTTACGGTTGATAAGCTTTTTAAAAATATACGACCGGTTCATCATATTTATATCATTGTTTGAACCCGGCATACCAAAAAATGCATGCCAAAACCAAAGATCATGCGACACCACTGCCTCCAAAATAATACTTTCACTACTCTTGTAAGCGGTATAAGCCCCGGATTCAGCGGAAGGGCATTTGTCCCATTTCCAATGCATGCAATCCACACTACCAAGCATCCCTGGAAATCCCCTTTTTTGGTTTTCATCGAGGAGGAGTTCAACATCACGCTGAGTTGGTGTCCGCAAATATTCTTTTTCGTATAGTTGGACTATCACCCTGCAAAATCTGCGGGTTGCTTCCAAAACTGTAGTTTCCCCAATACGTAAATACTCATCGATTGCATCCGCCGCACAATCGTAAGCTAACATTCTAATTGCTGCAGTAATTTTTGTGTGGGGGGTTAAGCCTAGAACACCACATACATCATTTTTTTGCACAAAATAACTATTTACCGCAACAACATCACCCAATATACGGTTGAATAACTCTCAACGCATTCTGAATCTTCTACGAAATACATTCGGCGGAAACGTCGGGTTGTTGCAGAAATAGTCTCTCCATAGACCTTTGGCACCTACATCACGTTGTCTTGGTATTTTTGTACGTGTATGTGGAACGTTCATATTTAACAACATTAAACCAGCAGTAACTGTTAGGTTATTACTGTTCGCTTCAAGTGAACTTTCATCTGATGAGTAGTAACTACTGTTATCATCATCGTTTAATGAACCAGAAGAAGAAGAAATATAAGAAACATAATGAGGAAAACTAGAAGAGGAACCATAGTTGTCTATATGATTTAGATAGTTTGCCATTTTTTTCTGTGTTGCAATTTTTTGAGCAAGAGCTAATGATAAACTCGGTTTGTATTGATGGAGAAGCCAGTGTGGTTATTTATAATAGAAGAATAAAACTGAATTTTGAATATTGATATTGACAAGGCTATGAGATGAATTGACCTGACACCGACCACATTTCAATGCAAAGATTATTTTTCAGATTTGTCAGAGATATTTTATGTAACTTGACAAGGCAATGAGATGATTTGTCAGTGATATTTTATATAACTTGACAAGGCAATGAAATGAAATAGATTATTTTTCTCTATTTAATCATCTTTCTTTTTTTGTTCACTTCAAAACTTACCTCCACCCATGTCAACATTTCATTCAGCTGAAGACTTGGCTATAACAAAATCCTGGTATTACGAAACCTTACGTCAAGATGTTATAGTCGGAATTGTTGATCCAGAAACCTTATGGGGGAGGATCCACACACATTTTGGTGAGGAACCCAAAGATCTGTTGTACAAATTTATGATAGATCCCAAGTTATTCGAAAGGGAATAGCTGATTATGTATCTATACAACAACGGATCTTTAACCACACCCATTTAGGATTATCGATCCAACAATTTGTAAGTATGCATACCATTAGAAAAGTTGTCTCCTCTATCAATAACAACAATGTCAAATAAAAAATTATTAATTGTTTCGTCCGCTTGTGTAGGAGGAAATCGCTAAAATGCACTACTTTCAGGAAATGGGGGAAGAATTCATATTTGTAGCAAGCTACGAGTTCATGAAGTCCAAAATGTAATCGGAATTAACTCCTAAATTTATCAATTGAAGTTAAAAAAGTTTAATCTATCTCTTTTTTAGAGTTTGAATTTTTATTTATGCTAGTGACCTAATAATAGCGCCTGAATCGTCGTCAACGGAAGAACACCTTATGCTAGTATAATACTTTTATTAAATCAAAAAAGACATACATGAAAGGAAAAGAAAAATTACCGATACAGAAAAATCAAGTAAGAAATAAACCTATAAGTGAAACCGTAAGGCTTGGCTTGTCGGACGACGTTGACGACGTTCTGGCCTACTAGGTAGAAAGATCAACACAAAAGGATTGAATTCATCCATTACCCTTAAGATCTCAAAATGAGGTTTGTACCGGAAATCACTTCGTTTCCATCTTGTCCATTCCTTCAGTGATCGGGCAACAACTTCATCATCAGTTTCATTCCTAAGACGAAATTCATTGACTCGAGCAGTTAAAGAAGAAAATTCTAATACTTCCTTAGTAATTTCCACATATCGACAAAAAAAGGCCTGCTCTGTTCCGGTTGATGGGACTACCGGTTTCATCGCAAAAGCTTGCATGTGTGTGTTCCAACCATTGCATGGTCATACAACCATTGATATCACGTTCCTGACCCCTTGCTAGATAATGTAATACTATGTTTCGACATATGGATAAATCTTCATCTAAAGTAAAATTGCTTGCATTAAGGGTACAATTTTCGTACCCAGACATTGAAAACTAAAATGTGGGAATAATGAAATGAGGAAGGTAGCTATAGAATTTTATTTATAGTGGTATCAAATGCAAAATATAGCCGTTATGCAAGAAAAAAAAACGGTAATAAAACGGTCATATAACTTAATGTGCTGTAAAAATATCATATTACATAAACGGCCTAGTAAAAAAAATAACATTTAATTTAACACTAAATCAACAATAAAAATAACCAAAGAAGTTCTTTTTAAATACAATCCAAATTTTAAAAATGTTTTATTTAACCGGAGTTCGATCTTGGTGGAATAAATGGCGGGAAAGATGGCCTGACGTTCTGCATTGGGCGAACTGTTGATGAAGAACCGGGAGGTGGTGTTATGGCATATGAGGAAAAACCTAAGGGTTGTTCTTGACGGGATTGGCTTAGCTGTCTGGTCAACAACAAAACCTGATCTTGTCGGAGGCTCATTTCAGCGATTGTCTGAGTTAGAAATGTGTTGAACTCAACTTCCTTAGCTATCATGTAGTCCATCCTATCCTTAGTTTCAGATAAGGTAAAATCCCGCAACTCTTGCGTAAAATCAGCAAAGTCTTGCACTAAATCATAAGCCGCCACCTGGGATGGAAAAATAATAAGAATAAACATTGGAAACACAACATTTCATAAACCGTAATCAATTGTTTCACGACTTTGTTCAATACTTACATGTGGTAGTTGTTGGGGAGGAGGAATGGGTACATGATCACGGCGTCGTGGGATATTGTGTTTGATACGGTCACCCGCATATCCATATGTTTCAACCTCCCAATCAACTGCCGTCACATATTTGTAGAGGTTGGTAACATGTCGCCAATATTCATAATAAACATCGTATTCCACGTCGTGAGCTCTGGCTGTCATGTCCTCAATCTCATCGTCACCGAAGTTGGAAATGCAACTAGGGGGGTTTGCAGGAATACCCCAAGTTGGGTTGTTCTGCCTCCAACAACGGTCTCCGAGATAGATATTGTGCTTTATCCAATAAAATGACAATAAATAAATACCAACCATGTCACAACAGTACGAGTTGGAAAATGTAAGATTGTAAGAGAAAAGAACTAGAGAACTTACAGTGTCGAGCCAGGAGAATGTAACCCGTTGTCCAGAAAGTTCTATTTCCTTGCAACCAATTTCTTCCAGTATGTAGTTAACTGCAGTAAGCCATGGTTGCCAAGTCACGGACTCTGCAGATAACTGATTAAGTTCAGTCCTTGACTTCACAATATCAACACCCTTCTTCTGGGGGGCGAACCACCTACGACATCTTGGCTATTCATGTTCACTTTCAGCCGTAGTCTTGTTTGGACGAAATATCCCAAGATATTCGTATCCCCAAAACTACAACATAAATACATTCAAAATGATTTAACAACATAGCAATTAAATTGTAAGAAAATTTATTTCATTTTAGCGTTAAATAAATTACCTCCAAAATTTGGAATGGACCGGATACTGATTTCTGTCCCCTAGAAGCCGTGGCGAGACCCGAATACAATTTTGATAATGCAGGACCACCCCAGTCGTACTGATCAACTTCATTTAGATTTTCAAAGCATCCTGCATCAATGTATGTTTTTTGCATTTGGGAAAAAGAAATTCCCCAGAACATACATATAGAACGCCCTCGCAACTCTATCAGCAAGGACACTATCATCGTTCGCCGCGTTCAATGTAGCGATATCAAAATAGGTGGTCAAAAACTTGAGAGTTATTGCATCTGAAACCACTGTTGTGGAACACCTTCTCTTTTGCATACCACATTATCTTTCAGTTCAGGAAAGATACTCGCACGGACATATTCAAATTTAAACTTTTTTGGCTCATAAGGAACTGATCTCCCGACACTAATACTAAGCCTGGTCAACATAACCCAATCGAGGGGAGTGAACCCAAGCTCCCCAAAAGAAAAATGAAATGTGTTGGTAGTACCCCAAAACCGCTCGATAATAAAATCAGTTAGAGCGTGGGATGAATCTACTACAGGTAGGGATAGTAATCTACCCCAACCTCCCCTTTCTATTATATATTGGACCCTATTAGACTCCTGAGTAATCTTCTTGTACACCTGTAGAACTGATTTAAGAGAACCACGATGGTCAAACCTGAAGTTGGCGTCATAGGAATTATGTAATATTTGTAGAAACATGTTCCTCCGTATCTTCGACAACGGTGTAATGTTCCAACCCCGGAACATCTACCGACTCGGGGACCATGGACTGTGCTTCAGAATCCTCTGTGATTTTAGCTTTTTTGCTGGTTTTCTTTCTGCCAACCCATCTCGAAACAACATTGCTAGACATCTGTCGAAACAAATAATAGAACATTGTCAATATACTCAATCTATCACCACAATGCATAAACATTCAAAATTAATTAAACACCACTAAACATGTAGGAAAAACAAAATTTCCATGCACATTTGTACAAAGAATTATACATCAAACATTCAAAAAATACATACATCATTATCAAAATACAACAATCACACCAATTATAACCAATCTAATTCAAATTACACAATTGCAAATATTTCCATACACATTTGTTTTTAAATTAAATCAAAATTAAATCAAAATTAAATCAAAATTAATTCCTTTGATTTCTACACAACACACTACATTCAACCAAAAATTAAACATAAACCCACTAAAATTAAGCTACAACAATTTCGTATTGTATGTTCAATTTAACAAATAACAACAAATTTTAAAACCTAATTCATAACATGTACATAAACCCTAAATAAATTCCCAATTTTATAATTATAACACAAATTCATATTTCAATTATGGGTTTATAATATAGTAATTAAACAACTTCTACAACTAATTTAACAAAAAAATCATCTAAATTATATATGAAATTAAAACAATTAAATTTAATTTTTTTAGGGTAAAAGATATACCTTGATTTCGCTTGGGTTTTGTTTATGATTTAGTATGAAAATGGAAACGAGGTTATGGGTTCTCGTCAACAGAAGGAATTGTTGGGAAAAATGGGGTTGTGGTAGGGTTGCGGCTGGGCGAGAAGAAGGCTACAGGAGGCAAAAAAGATGAAGAATAGAAATGTGGATTTTTAGGGTTATTAAACGGCTGAATTTGACAGGCGAGAGGTTGAATTCTCGCCTCCTGGACCCGGACGACCTTCTACCCTCTCGCCCGTCATTATCCCACACAAATCACTCGCACGTTCGAGGGACGACCCTCTACTCTCTCGCCCGGATCATGTCATAACACGGTTTCTTCGCACGGGTGATAAGCGAGTGTTTGGGACGTCGCTTCAACAGACGAAAGAATGGAATTCTGCTTGGGTATCGGGCGGGGTTCTGGGATCTCGCCTGTGTTTTTTTTTTTGGGGCGGAGGCTACAATTTCGCTTGTACCAGGCGATGGGTTATTGTCTCGTCCGTTTTTTCAAGCGACATAATAGTACCTCGCTTGCCACCAAATGTCGTGCTAGAAACTCGCCTGATCATCTCCCGTTGTTTTTACCCCCAATCAAAGATCAAATTTTTTGATCTTTGATCGATGGGTTTGATCGTCCCACTGTGGATGCCCTAAACCCTTTAAAATTTGGTGACCCCTTGCAGAAAAGACTTTTTCATTGGGGCAAAAATCATCTTTCACTCACCATCTCTGTTCGCCGAGAAGAAGAAATGGAGAAAATCTGGTGTGTTGATTGTGCGGGATTTGCAGACATCTCTTCCCGAGGATGAAACTCCTCAATCAAATAGGTATACTTTGGGCTTTTGCCCTAATTATTTTTCTATGAATTCTGTTTCTATTTGGTTTGTTTATCTAGCTCTTTAGGTTCTTTGATGATTGTGTAGTACATTATTAAGCATATCAAAATCTGGGTTTGATTTAGATTAATGAAAATTTCACTTTTTGATTAGTGGGTTTTGTGGTATTCATCTGTTGTGCAACTTCTTTGGGGAGGCAAGATATCTTGGCTCAGGGATGTTGCTGCCTGCCGGTGCTGCTAAAGGTGGATTATTGTGGAAAAGATGATAGAACTACAAGAATGTGTTTGTTCTGTCTTACCATCTAGTCAAAAGGTGCAATTTTCGAAATGTTGAGTACATGAATAATGTCTGCTTAAGTGCTTCTTATGATCTTTCTGGACCCATTCATATGATAGAGATTCACATTCTCATTTCCTATGAACAGTTCGAATAACATGGTTTTGTTGTTGATATGGTTTCTATTGCTGTTGTGAACTGCAGGAATCATCAATGCCTTTAAGAGTGATGGTTATAGACGATATGATTTGTTCGATACATGGTAAATAACTTGCTGAGTATGTAAACATTAAGCCTAAATTAAGAAATACAAGCGCACTTAGTTGAGCAGGAAAGGTCAGTTTTTTCTCCAGAGGCTTGGGTAATGTTTGGTTAATGATCCTGAAACGATAAAGAGTTTTGATGCTTTGATTAGATAGCATTCATACCAAATAAGTGAATAGACCAATTATAGAAAACCTGCTTTTACTTTTTAGGTATATTCAGTGAGAATTGTCAGCTTTCCAAGTTATTAGATTTCTGCCTATTAAACTTTGTATCAAATTGGTTCTTAGATGTCAAAAATACCAAATTTTAGCTTCGAACGGAGTACTATATTTGAAAAGATGGTGTTTCCTCAACAGGGGTCTATAATATTTGGGTAACTGGGTTCGTGGTTATGTTTTCTTTAGTTCTGCGGATGATAGCACAATCTGAAATAAAAATTGAATGCTAAAAGAATTTTTATTTGATCGAGATTCTCTTCCTGCTGATGGAATGGACCAAGGGCTCTTCTCTTGTCCTTGGTTAGTGATAGATCATGTGGCTAACAATAAATCCTTGGTTGGTGAGCTCACCACTTGTCAGTCTTCTTCTAACGTTCTCAACCTTAGTAGCTGCATTATCGTTCTTGCTTATAGACTCTGGAATACTTTTAATAAAAACCGTATTTAAATTCACAAACTTGATTCAGAATCCCAAAAAAAATACAAAAGAGAGACGAAAAAAGTGCTTGACTCAATAAAAAATGGTAGAAAGACTGATATTTCCCTTTAAGTTTAGTTGTTTGTTGGTCAGAAATAATGTTAATTCTTGTTTGCCTTCAGATGGATTTGTAGTTATCCAGTAGTTTACTTGTTTGGCAAGAAGCATGTATCTGATTCTGGTTAGAATCTATCCACCAAGACTTCATCTGTTCCAGATTTTAATACACATGTTTTTTTTTTTTTTTGGTTAAATTTGGTGACTCCCCTGTACAGCCATGTAAAACTTGGGCTTAGAAAAGACTTTCTATTTGGAGCAAAATTTCATCTTCAACTCACCATCTCTGTTCGTCGAGCAGAATTAGAGGCAGGAGAAATGGTGAAAATCTACTGAGGTGATTGTTAGGGATTTGCAGACAACTGTTCCCTAGGTTACACATGCTAAACTCCTCTATGAAATATAGGTAAGCTTTGGGTTCCCTAATTTTGATTCTATGGATTCTGTTATTATTTTGATTTTTTATCAAGCTTTTTAGGTTCTTTGATGACTGTGTATTACATTATTAAGCAAATCTGGGTTTGATTTAGGTTAATGAAAATTTCACTTTTTAATTAGTGGGTTTTGGTGTATTCATTTTTTTTTTCTGTAGTGCAACTTTCTGGGGTTGGCTCAGGGACGTGGCCAGTGGTGCTAATGGTGGAGTGCAATGGAAAAGATGCCAGAACCACAAGAACGTCTTTGTTCTGTATCAAAACTTAATCAAAAGGTGCAATGTTTGATGATAACTGTATGAACACTGTATGTCTCCATTCACATTCTGATCTTCTATGAACTTCTATGAAGAGTTTGAACAACATGGTTCGTTGCTTATACGGTTTTCTCATGTTGTTCTGTACTGCAGGAATCATCTGTGTTTTGGCCTTTAATGGGTGATGTTTGTAGACGATGATTTATTTGATACATGTCACAGAAAACTTGTCGAGTATGTAAAAATCAAGCCTAAATTCAGAAATTCAAGCGCACTTTGTTGAGCAGGAAAGGTCAGTTTTTTCTCCCGAGGCTTGGGTAATATTTGGTTAATGATCCTGAAATGATAAATGGTTTTGCTGTTTTGATTAGCTAGTGTTCATACCAAATAACTGAATAGGCCAATTATAGAAAACCTGCTTTTACTTTTTAGGTATATTGAGTGAAAATTATCAGCTTTCCAATTTTGTCAGATTTTTGCCTATTAAAATTAGTATCAAATTTGTTCTTAGATGTCATAAGTACCACATTTTAACTTCATACGGAGTTAAAATGTGAACAGATTCACTCTTCTATAAGTAAGAGTCCTGACTCCCGACGGTGTTTTCCTCACCAGGGATCTAAAATAGTTGGGTAACTGTGTCATGGTTATGTGTTTTAGTTCTGCAGAGTGCAGATTATAACACAATGTGAATAAAAATTTGAATGCTAAGAGAACTTCGATCGGGTTAAAGATTCCTTTTCCTGCTGATGGAATGGACCAACAGCTCTTCCCCTGTCCCAGGATAGATCATGTGGCTAAGAATAAATCCTGGGCTGGTGGGCTCACCATTTCTCAATCCTCTTCCAATGTTCTCAATCTTAATAGCTGCACTATTGTTATTCCTTATAGGCTCTGAAATAGTTCTAATAAAACCCATAATCAAATTCACAAACTTGATTCAGAATCCCAGATATAATACATAAGTGAGACTAAAAAAGTGCTGGGCACGATAAAAATGGTAGAAAGACTGATACTGCCCTTTTAGTTTAGTTTTGTTGTTTGTCATATAATAATGTTAATTCTTGTTTGCCTTCAGATGGATTCGTAATTATCCGGTAGTTTGGCAAGGAGCAAGTATCTGATTAGGTTTAGAATCAATCAACCGAGTCTCTTCATCTGTTCCAGATTTTAATACACAAGTCTGTTGGTTTTATTATCTGGTCCCTAAACAGTTCATAAGGCTGGAACTGATTTATCATTTAATTCCCAACTGCCAAAGAAGTGGTGGTACCACTAGTGATGGAGCTCGACAAGAGGAGGAACTAATGTGGTATTCTTTTCTCTCTCTTCAATTGTATGTAGGCTTCTCTGCTGCTCCATGGGCTCACAAGAGAGTTCATAAATATACTTTGTCTTGCATAAGTTAATGTTTGTAGTAAATGGCCCACTACCTTTTCGTTTATTTTTCTTCTTAACGAATGGTCTTGCCCTAGCATGTTGATCATCTTTATTATATTGTCAAACTTACAATATTAGTGACCTTAATCAATTTTAGTCTTATACTCTATCAACTATCAAGTTCCTCATGCTTTTGATATCGTACAATTATTGAACAATTAGGTTTTTTCATATAGATGACCTATGGTATGAAAATATCATCCCCATGTTGGTCCCTGACGCACCTACCTCATCCGTATAGTCCTTTAAGCCTTCCTGTTTTGGATTGTATATAGTCTTATGAGGTGACCTTACTTCATCTATACTTTGAATTTGAACAGTTTCTCATCACCTTGGAGCCTAAGCATGGGAGGGGAGAATGACCGGCAGAGGCACTAATAGCAAAGTTAGAAATGTGCAAGCATGTTTAAGCTTCTTTGAAGATGGAGGTCAGTCAATGTAACCTGCAAGCCATTGTATTTTATTGTAGTGTATTAATAGTAGTAGTGGTTAGTAATCTTTTTTATGCCTTCAGGCTTGGACAAAGTTCATGGCATCTTAAAAGTACAAAACTGCTTATGTTTCGAGAAAAAGAAAAATAGAAAAATAGTCAGTTTAATTGAGATTTTGATGATCTCATTATATTCTGTAAGTCACGCGTATAATTATATATCATATCTTAGTTCAGATCTGAGAAACTTGAAAATGATGTTTCAGTTTGTTTAAGACAACTTGCTACAAAAATTATGATATTTTTCTTGCTTGATAATGAGACTTTTGAAGGTTTTACTGATGTAGTGTTTTCCTAAGGTTCACCAAGTTTTTTCAGAATATCTTCCCAATGGGTTGATATTGAGCTGCTTGGGCTTGCAATTTTATTTGTCAGTTATACCGTTTCGAAATTCAGTTGAAATTGACACTTGACAGTGCATTTGTATTTTATTTTGAAGCCCAACAAAGAGCGTGAGCCTTCCAGTTTTCGGACACTGAAAATCTCTGGTGGCGTAGTCCTTCCTGTCTCATATACTCGCCACACTAGAAAAAAGTTCTAACTCTTAAAGTTTAGGATGAAAAAGGGAATGCAGATTATATTTCCAACTCTGAAACAAGTTTATTCAATTATTCATAAGATTTTGATGCATACAAACACTTGCACAATTCACTAACTGAAGAAAAGAGTCGATGAGAACATTAGACTCGCCCTCTTTCTCGCCAATGCGCTAACTCTAAAACTGATTTCCAAGTAAACTTCAAAAAAAAAAACAGAAAAAAGGATAAACCAAAGAAAATTTGAAACTTTTTTAAGCTGCTGCTCGGAAAAGCGTAAGAACTTCTTCTTCATTTGGTAGAGCAGGAATAGCTCCTTTTTTGGTCGTAGTAATTGCTCCACATGCATTTGCAAATTTAAGCACTGTCTTCAAACTTGCTTCATTCTGCAATTAGATTAAAAATCTATTAGCATGTTTGCGCTAAATTGGAACCAATTCAACTGGCTCCTAAATTTGCTGCAGCAGTTTAAATGATATGTTTAGGTTATCAAGCAGTCATCCCAATAGATAATGCAAGAGATAGTATAAACTTACTTCGAGAATAGATTCATCTTCGACGATCTTGCATAGTAGGGCACCAACAAAGGCATCTCCTGCGCCAGTTGTATCCACAGCTTTTACTTTAAATGCTTCCACTGCTCCATGAAAATGCTGCATTTCTTACAAAAATTGTCAGTATTAAAGAAGTGTATCATGGCATTCAGGAAGGACCAGATAGATCTGACTGAGGCAAATTCCATCAATGCTCGAAAAACTCCAGGCAATGGGTGTGTACCTTGGTATAGTATTTGCATCCATGGTCTCCTAGCGTAATCAACAAGAGCTTCACTCTTGGATGCATCAATGAAATTGCAATTTCATCATCGACAGTCTCACGGCCAGTCAAGAACTCGAATTCGTTATCACTGACTTTGATCACATCAGCTCGTTCCCAGATACTCATGATCTGTTCTTTAGCTTCTTCGGCTGATGGCCATAGTGGTAATCGAAGATTGGGATCATAAGATAGAATTGCTCCAGCATCCTTAGCAACTTCCATTGCTTTTAGATGAGCTGATCTACATGGCTCAGTAATCAAACTTATTGATCCATAGTGAAAGATCTTAGCCTGGAATTAATCAAATCCATCAAAACAAATTAGACCAATAAAAGAAAATACAAATTAGACAACAAAAATACTAAAAACAATCTCATGTCTTTATCAATTTCAAAATACAAACAAAAAGAATTTTGTAATTTTCTATGGATAATACAAAAATATAACAAGCACTGAATTCACAGATTCATTACTGCATCAACATCAAATTACTCCAAGATAGAAAAGTCATATACAAACAGAATTTTCTTGTTTCAATCCTATATTCATATTCAGATCCATAAAAACATTACTGAATATACTTGTAGTAATAACAGATTCAAAAACAAAAACAAGTCAAACCAACCAGCCCCAGGAATCAGATCCAATGAATTTCAATATCGAACTCAAATCATTGTATCATCACCTAACAACTTTGCCCGCTGCTCAGCGGATCCAAAGTAAGCTAAAAGCTAATCATATTGGAGTATCAAAAAAGTGAGAAAAGAAAAAGAAAAAAAAAAGTGTTACCTTTCTGATGAGCTCAAGGTTAAGTTCAGATTCAGTCAAGAGCATATCAGCACTAGGATTCCGGTAAAACATGAATTCACGATCACCATCAGCTTTCAACGTAACAAAAGCAAGGGCAGTTCTTGCAGCTTGATCAAACACAACACCATCACTATTAACACCATTCTGATTCAAAATGTTTTTCAACATATGACCAAATTCATCATCACCAAGTTTACCAACAAAAGCAGATTTACCACCAAGTCTTGATACAGCAATAGCCACATTAGCTGGTGCACCACCTGGTGCTTTCAAGAAACCTGGTGCTTCTGCTAATGATACACCTGATTCTGTTGGTACAAAATCTATAAGCATCTCACCGAATGATACTATGAGTGAATTTGATGATTCAGTACTACCATTAGTTGGTGCTGCAACAGTGTTGCTTGCTGGTGCCATTGTTTATGGACTGGATATTCAAAGAGAGAAAGAATGAAAGAAAAAGAGAAAGAGAGATCTTTGAAAGGATTTAGATGAAGAGATTTATAGAGAAGTGGGTCTAGAAAGAGAGATATAAACAAGTCAGGTTTGGTTGGCGATGGTGGTGGTATCGAATTGAATAAGAAGAAAATGTATTATGAATTGTGGATTTCAGCGTTGTAAATAAAATCCTAATTTTCTATGGTAATTATTTAACTTGATTAGGATTTTGGATATAATTAACTTTCTTTTCGTCCAAACAAACTATTTTTTCCTTAAATTGTCGTTATTTCCTATCCCAGGGATTCTTCTCTTCCGTGTCCCTCCATAGCTGGTTTTCCTTCATGGGACTGACCGTTGTTGTTATTTGGTGCAAAAAAACAAAAAAAAAACAAAAAAAAAACACGACACGGTTACATTAGTCACGATGTATTTTATTGGTAAAATAATTACATCATATTTTTTCCTTTTATTTTTGGTCCTGAAATAATTATTTTTTAACGATATTAAGACTGTTACAAGAATCTAATAAGACTATCATAAATATTTTTTCACTCTTTTTTTAACGCTTTTTACATCGTATTGGAAGAACATCTGAACATAAAATCCAATTTTCAAAAATGTATCAGACCACTAATAACTTCATACAGTTTAATCTCGACAAGAAAAAATAGGCTAAATGAATAACCTCGCTAAATATATTAATGAATACATAATTTTGAATCCTCAAAGGCCACATGAAAATGTTAAGGTATAATCACTAAATTCCATACAAAAAATATATATAAATAAACCAAGATACTTCATCTCATGAACAATGTTTATATAAGAAGTTTATTTTTTTCAAAAAATACATCAAAAGTTGATTGTTTTATTCTTCCACCAAAACTAAAATGCATGACATACATGCACAACCTCTAAAATATTTTACTTGTGTTAGAACAACTAGTTTTTATGGTGACTACTGCTTGAAAGACTTTTTTTTAGTGATATATTTGGTATTGGGTTACTATATATCGGGTTTCCGATTATTATCTTCATATATCAAGATTCAATAAGTTATTTGTACGTAGGTGATTCCATAATTGTATCATTTTTATTAGGATAGGTCAATAGATTTTGATTCAACGTCCATCTAATTCTATAGCGTAAATTAAAGTTATCATACTTTTTTTTTGACTACTATCCTTTTGTACATCTTGTTTAATGTAATTCTTATTAGTAAACGTATATTGACTTTTAAATGTAAAAGCTTTCTAAATTAATACATATTAGTTTGTCCATAAATGAATAACCTCTCTAAATAATATTGACGAAACTAGGGATGGTTAGGCTGTCCAGACAATAAATGAGAGCTCCATTAAAATTTTATATTTAAACTATTCTATTATTTTAACACACCTAAATTTATAATTATGCTTCCGTCGTTGGTAAAAGAATATTTTTTATTGGTCCTAAGGATATGTATTTATTGTTGTTTTACCGTAATGGTCAAGTAAAAAAATTGCATGAAGTCTCACAATTAAGATTACTCATGCTCCAAATGTGCGACAGACTGACAGTACATAGAAATTGCTTGCATGGGAGATATCATTTATCTGGTTTCTTTTTTATAACTGTTATACCAGTAGAGAGAATTTTTTTTTTCTTTTTTTTTTTCTTTTTCTTTTTCTTTTTTTTTTCCTAAGCAAAACATATTCTGTTAATGTGAATTCCATTTTATTTGTTAAAAAAAAAGTTGAATAATTACTTCACCTGCTCTCTCAGAAAGAAGCTACGTTATTTAATAATTCATCCCACTTTTCTGTTTAGAAAAGAGAATAACAAAGTGAACCGAGCTGAGTCAGTTTGAGCTAAGTGATAGACTCAAATTAAATGTAAATTGCTAATAATAAAAAGCAATAAGTAATGGTTAGATAGAATATCTGAAAGAAGAATATTAATTTAATGAATTTATTACATGAGTTTAAGAATATACAGACAACAACCACTGTAACTCAAGTTACTGAATACTATAAACAGTTGTCCAAACAGAAATCAGTAGTGTCATGGACGTGTAAGAAACCAACCAAACAAAAGTTGCAGCTATTCAGGGTAGCCGAAGAGGAAGCCCTATGAAGTTAACAGTTACTCGATTAGCTTGCAGCCTTACAGGTTTACTGTTTTATGTCTATATAATTTGGACAAAGGGAGTTGTTATTTAATATATACAAAAATCCAAAACAATCAAGTAAAATAGGATGGACGGAGCACATGTTGTTGCTAAAAATTTATAGGATATGTCAATTTGCGATGCCAAAAGAATGATTTTTGGTGGAATGAAAAAATATATTGCGGTGTTTTTGAGAAGGGTTGACCAGTACAAGCTCGTGATCGGCTTATATTATTGGGAACTCAACAGGCATATGCACAAACCAGGTTGAAATGAGCCCACCTTTCCGAAACTGCAACTGACAGATTAAAAACCATGGGTGGGTTGTTGTTTGATCAAACAATGGAGTAATTTAGGAAAGAAATAGTATTGTGATTGTCCTTTTTCCCCATCCTTCGATACTATTTGTACGTAGAATTTGTTTATATGGATGAGTTTACACCTGCTCATAGAAGTAAAGCCGAGAGACAGTCATGAATGGCACCTAACTAATGGTAATGGACTGGAGACCATAACACACACATCTGTTGGTTACACCAAATTAATTAGCTACTCTTTACTTTTCTGTGATTAATTCTTTTTTTTCATTCTAGTTTTGATTTGCATTTTTTACCGACTAGGGACTGTGAAGTAGATAGTCTACGAGATTAGAGGTAGAGGTATTATTTTTAAAGAACCTTTAATTGGAGGATACTTAAAAAAGAATATAAAAAAATAATATTATAAAGTAATTTGAAAAATCCCTATCTAAATAATTTTGATAATATCTAAATTATCTTTGAGTATTCCCTAAGTATTTTTAAGATTAACCTTAGATTTTGATTAGAGATGTGGAAAAAATGGTTGTCGATAAATCAATAGAAACGGAGAAAATGATTGTCAACTAAGTGGTCATTCAATCATTTAAACTCAAATCCCATGGTCTGTCGTTACCTCTAATTCGCTATGGGCTAAGTTCATGAGGCAAAAATACTTGTACGGTGTTTTAAATCTTCGAAATTTTGGAAAGAATGTCCAGTTTTTTCCCAATCTTAGTTTCTAACTCAGTCTGGTTGTTTTAGGAGTGGTGAAGGTTTGATTGCTGATGTTATTTCCGTGCAGAATGATAAAAAAAGTTGGAGATTTTCTTCTTTATGATCGGATTGCATAGATGGTGAAAGTAAAATTGTGCTAAGATTAGCGGCTTGTGAACCAAATTGTGGTGTTTTGGATCATAGATATTGGACGCATATTGATGATGGGGATTTCACTGCAAAATCGGCATATGAATTTTTACGACCAAGTGGTCGGATTGGTTTTGGCTTGATGGAGTTGCTAACAAAATGATGGTTTTGGCTTGCTGGAGTTGTTGTCCAAAGTAGGGTTTTTAATGGCGATCAATCTATTTATAACATGTAAGTACAAATGACGATGGGTGTTTTACTTTAGGGATAAAGTTTTTCCAATTTGGTGAACAGTCGGCATTCAATTTTTTTTTCCGAGTATGCCGACTGTATAGTCGGTATTGCGATATGATTACAAACCAATGCCGACCCTAGGGGATACCAAGTTTATGTTTATTAAGTTTTCTTTTTATTTGAAAAAATATCCCTTTAACCAAAATTCATCCCTAAATAACCGTAAAATATCCCTTAATTTATGAGAGTATTTCCTAATTAAAGATTCTTTTTAAATCACTTTAAATGAGAGTTTATTTTGACAATTACAAAATTCGAACCCCTATCTCCGCAATTGCATGTGAACCATCAGACCGCTTAATGGTTCTCACTAGCAAGCTTACTTTAAAAAAAACAAAAATTGCTAGCTACATATAAAGTGGCCCACAATAAACCCTGTAGAAATAACACATTAGATAGTTATAACTTATACTCTATTAAGAGCAACTGCAGCGGGCGACTATACCAAAGAGTAAAGATTATATTTACTCTTTGGTCGCCTAAATTCAAGCGCAACAGGCGATTAAATTTGGGTTTTCGGCGACTAAAGCTACAGTAACAGATTATATTTCCTCGCGACTAAAAGTATAGTCGCACGCTCTACTGAAAGAACGTTCATCCAAAACGCTACCTTAAGAAAGCGTTACGAAACACAGACGTTTTGTTACAGAAGCGTTTGATGAGACGTTATGTTACAGAAGCGTTTGATGTACGCTCGGCTAAAAGGACGCCTGTATGCCCAAACGCTCGGCTAAAGTAGCGTCCCACAGGACGTCCATTTAGTGGGACGTTCGAGTTTAAACGTCCACTTGGGAAGGCGTAACACCTCTGCGCTCTTTCAAGACGGCGTATAGTTATATGAACGTTATGCCTTGTGAACGTTCATTAGTTATGCCTTGTGAACGTTATGCCTTGGGAAGGCGTATCACCACTTAGTCCACTACCTGTTCATGCTTAGTTAATGTACAGACATCTAGTCCACTACCACTTAGTTAATGTACAGACATCTAGTCCTGTACCACTTAGTTAATGCCTTGGGAACGTTCATTAGTTATCACCACTTAGTCCACTTAGTCCACTACCACTTAGTTAATGTACAGACATCTAGTCTTTAAGCATAGACGTTTCTCTACATGAGTGTCTATGCTTCCAACGCTTTCCCATGTGAGCGTTTATGACTTACGTCCTCCCAGTAGAGCGCACAATTCGTATACCCTCACCCAATACAACGTTTATTTAACAGACGCTGGTTTCAGATAATGTTAAACATACGTCCAACCACTTGAGCGTAACAAAATGTAAACGCTCATATACATCGGCGTCATATGAAAAGCTTCCATGAAGGGGCGTCCAACAAGATACGTCTTTTTAGAGCAACGTCCGTGTGGACTAACGTTCTTCTACAACAACGTTTTCAAACAAACGCTCTTTTCACTGGACGTGCGATCATATTTACTCGCGAAACCGTTGTGTAAAAAATGAAAAATGACCAAATTTTTTTAAGTTTTTACTCTTTAGTATAGTCGCCTATTGCAGTTGCCCGAAGAGAGTAAAAGTTCAACAAAACTAAAAAGGAGTTTGGTGATTAGAAGTAGATGTGTTTCCATTTTTCATTGACTAGATCGTGGCACATGCGTGAAACACATGCCGAAATCATCCGCCACCTTTGTGAAACTATTTGTGTAACTCAATAGTGGAAATTTACTAAGTTATTTTTATACCCCAAAAACTATTTATGTAATCCATTACTAGAAAATGATAGTAGGTGTAAATCGGACTTTTACATTAAATTATACATCAATTTACAGTAATGTCCATGTATTGATGTTATGTTTAACAAAAAAAAAAAAAAAAAAGCGAGGATAAAATAGGGAATTACAAAATTTACAACTTCAAACATTGCTCCCAGGATAAACATTGGAAAACAACTTCTTCACGTTTATCATTCTATCAATTATGCTTTAAAAATAAAAAATAAAATAAATCATTCTACCAATCTCTTTTTTTAGAAGTATTAACACGATTTTAAAAGAGTCTATAATGCAGTATGCGAAGATTTTTTTTGTTTTATTTTACTCATGTACATGTACATGTACATGTTATCATTGACCAAACAGATCAGTGAACCAAAGTATTTGCACCAACTTAAACTCGCTGCCTTAATGTATTCTTAGTTGCTCCTTATATATTTTAATATTTCTTTTGTTAAAAAGGGCAAGGATCGTACATTTCAAATAAAAAAAGTGCAAGATCTTTAAAAAAGAAACCATGGGCTATGATTCGACAAACCCCATGAGTACTTTATTTATTTTCTCTATCTTATTATACTACTAATACTAATTTATTTGATCAAATCACGATGATACTCAAAGCCGAAAGTTTTTTCAAATTTCATTTCTTTAAAGTTGCAGACTGTAATCACCTTTTGCAGAAATGAAATCCCATTTTGTAACACCTCTTGTGGAGAAAAACTCCTTCAACAACATTAATACCATTATATATATTCAAGTATAATATCATATTTTAAGCATATATTTATATATTTACAAAAATATCATTATTTTAAAATAAATTAAAAATTTAATTTTTTTTAAAATATAAATCGGATTTTTATAAAATTATATATTTGGATATTTTTTGAAATTATTTACAAAATAAGTATAAAGAAGAATATTAAATTATTATTTTTAAACAGAAATATTTATTGTTTTTAATGTTTATATTGTTAAAGGAATCCAATAAAAACATATGCACAGTATATGTTTTCCTACTAGAAATAATAATAATGATAACAATCCGTTAATAGTTCGATAGTAAAAAAAATAGAAAAAAAAAGATAGATAAAAATAATAATAATAATGATAATAATCCGTTAATAGATGGATAGTAAAAAAATGGAAAAAAAATACAGGTAAAAAGAAAAGAAAAAAAGTACTAATGGCAGGGCCTAAACACCATAGGATGATTCCCTCCCTAGAGTAGATCTAATAAAACCTTATTAAAAAGGTAGTACCTTCAGGGGACATCATGAATCACACCAAACAAAACTATTGGCACTGGACTTTAGACCAAAACACATAATACCCCACAACTCACCCAATTGTAGAAATCACGGCGAGATTTGGTTAAAACTTTAAAACGAAACCAATTCTTGCCGCAAACCGGCCAAAATATCTCAACCCACGACACCATGCTCCCAAGTCCTAACATTGCCCCCACAAATTGAATTCCTTATTTCCATTTCGACGGCCTACCAAATGGACCCATAAGCAACATTGCCTTATTAGGTGGGCAATCTCAATTTTTAGACGAGTTAGATGGATTGTCTGGTTTAGCTTGTAGCTTAAGGTTTCCCACTAAATCTTAGATTAGTTATTCTTTGAGAAGTTACTTAAAATTTAATCACTACTATTTTCTTTTTTTGGAAGATGTATAAGTAAATTACCATGAGTTATAAAAGAGGATACCAAATCTAACAGAGAGAAATATCAATTGAAAATTATTAGTGTCGTTATAAAAGTGTGTATCCGATATATTCCCTAAATAAGACATGGATGCACGTGCACCTTATCATCGACTCATTTTATCAATTAATTTTACAAAATCTATTGGATCCTATATTGATTAACTAATAAAATACTTTAGATCTATAAGAGCAATCACAATGGGCGATCAAATCCTCGATCATCGACTATTTTTGATCGATGGTCGCCCAAATTCATCCACATCCGTCGATTATATTTAGTATATAATCGACGGATTTTACTGTTCCAGATGATAATTGATCGAAAGGTCGACAACGAAAATTATAGTCAGGCGATATCCTAGGACATCGCCTGATGACAAGCGAGACTCCAGCATCCCGCTCATTTATACAGGCGAAGAGTTAGGATTCCGCCGGCGCAAGCGAGCTTCTAGCACATCGCCCCGCCAAACGGAGTTCCACCACCTCGCCCGTTCGTAAGCGCTAGCTTACAGACCCGCCCAGAAAACTTAAAATGGAGCGAGACCTTGGGACGAGATAGTGGGGTATCGCTTAGGGCATGAGCGAGATCCTAGGACCTCGCTTGGTTTTTTTTTTTTTGACGCGCGGTCTTGTAGTATCTCGCTTGTATCGGGCGAATGGAGTGTGCCACAATCTTCACTAGACGGGTGAACATCAGCCGTCTAGTGCCAAACGGGGGATTTTTCCCCGTTTGGGTATTAAATTCATTATTAAACTCTTAATACACGGGTCCTATCTAGGTTTTTATTGTTAAAAAACTAAATAAACTTCCAAATGGGAGATCTTTTCCGGTCCTGGTGATTTTTTTTTATAATATTAGACGGAGAAACTTTACCCGTCTAGTCATTCTACTTCACTAAACCCATAGTGGAAAAAACACTCTTTCACCTAGTCATTCATTCATTTTAAAAAGGATAGAGTATTAAAACACTCTATCCCATAACCCTTGCTCTTATCTATAATAAAACTTTGGAAAAAAAACAATGGAAAAACATTACCTAAGTTGTGTAGTCTGATGCTCAATTGAATTGTTTGATTGTTCTCTTGGTTCCGCCTATAAAAGCCACACAATTTTGATGTAAACATGAGGTGTGATTTTGTGCATGCCCTTCTTAATACACATACGTGCTTTTATTTGAACATCCAAATCACTGTTTAGTGTAAAGTTTTATATCAACAAATACTCAGCCACTCCATAGCCACGACGGGGATACAATTTTTTTTGTTTTGGTTTTTAATCTGTTAGCAGGATTTATAACGAAATTTAATTTAGCCGGTCATTTTACTGATCGACGATTTTAGTGTGATTTACACTGTGCATACCAAAATACTAACACCAGTGTACACTTAACTGTGATTCTTGCATTTTTATAAAATAAATTAAAGTTTCTTTTGTTTAATAGTGTGCCAGGATCACGAGGGGGGCATCTTTAAAAATAATGGGTCAGTGATTCAACAAATCACTTGCATTTCTTGTATAAAAAGATTAATTCATTTATTTGATCAAACAATCAAAACTAAGGCATGAATGTCATTTGTTTAAAGTAGCAAATTGGATTGTAATCACCCTTTGCAGAACTGAAATCCCAAGTTCCCAACAAATATTGAAACACCACCTGACGAGAGAAAGCAACAGAATTTCAGGTTAGGCTTGGTAAAAAATGCACACTGTTTATGGAAGTTAGTGCCGTTGAGCGATCTACCTTCTTCAATCTTGAAAGCTTTATCCACTTCTTTTCTTTTATGCATGAATGAAAGACCACTTTCAGTGGTCTAAAGTCCTACCCCCAACCTTGAAGCCGTAACTATTTTCTTTTCTTTCTCCAAACCAGCTTTTATGTCCTTGTCTATGAAAAGACAAACCTAGGAAAGAAAACATTACCTTAAGTTGTGTGGTCTCCTTGCCCAAATCAACTGTTGGTTGTTTTGTTAGTTCCATCTATAAAACCCAAACTGCTTGTGATAATTGCATCTGATTATGACACCTCCATGCGGCAACAAATGATTGATCATAAAGGAACAAAATAAACATTTCATGGGTTAGACAGAACAAGCTGAGGTCCCTGTTGAAAGCAGTGACATTTGTTGTTGGACATCAAAAACTCATGTATTACTGTGAGGAAAAAGATCCAAGGAGAAAGAACATAAAAAAGTGGATAAAGACAATTTCTGAGTAAAACTCAGTGTCTCAGTCCATATCCAACTTATCCACTTCTCAGACCTCAATTTATGACCTACTAAAAATACAGCATTCAAAGCAGTGCCATGTATACTCCACACTTATCTGAATTTTTTGACATTGGACAAGGCTTCGGAATCCACAATAACAAGTTCGCAGTCAAGTAATAAATCTCTACTGAGCCTGGAACCACAATCAAAGTTGCAAAGAATCTCAGGGTCTGTAAGTCGACTAAGAAGGATCACGAGAAGGAAAATTGTGGTGAGAGATTGAAACTGGTTTCACTATTTTGTAAACTGTCATCCTGATTCATTTTACCTAATTGGTCTTGTGTGAATAAGATAGCAAGGTGCTGCAAGTCGCATAGAAGTTATCTGCAGCTTCGTATTGGAAAGATAACAGTCGAATAAGGGATGCACATCTTAATTCACAATATTTCGGAATTGGATGACATCGCCAACATTACATTATCCAAATATTGGTAATAATATCATGAATTTGTCAATCTTTCACCGTGCAAATCTCTAGTACAAAAATTGATTCTACTTTTCACCGATGGTGAACAATCTGACCTGCAGAAAGAGCTCTCTGATAAAGAGAAGGATACCTCTTCTTCGTCAGAACTAATGTTAGTAACTGACACACTTCCATCACCAACGTCAACTTCGCTTCCCGATAAGTATTCATCGTCGGACTCAGAGGTTTCATCAGTATGCAATAGTTTTTGATGTGAGTGTCTAAGTTCTAGTATATCTGAAGGAATAGTGGAGAAGTCGTCAAAATGCGAAATCAAGCCTTTTTCTGTTGTCATTTCAGAACTTCCAGGAAAGGCGGAGTCGTTTTCTGTGCTGATAGAGATCGAATTAGAATCACCAGAACTTGGGCCATTGCAAAGGGCGACATGTCTGTACTGTAATTCTAATTCTTTCTCGGCTACAGCAATGAAGTGCCTCACTGCTTCAAGTGACTGCATGTATTTTGATTTTTCTAGCGCCTGGAAAACATTCACAACATTTTAGTGTAAATGTTAGAGCCGCACAACAACAAATCAGCTCAGGAACTGGAAAAATCTATACAAAGAGATACACATGCAAAAGAGATACGAATTTAGGAGAATCATTGTAATGATCTGAACTAAGATGCTAGAGTCATTTCAAGGGAATCTAACTAACTACACTCCGAAGTAATCGGCGGGAAAATCTCTATGAAGGTGAAATGCAAATACTAAATACAATATTAGAAGTTATCAAGTATTTAAGGAAGTTTAAGAGATTTACCCTCTTTTTGGATAATGTATCAACAGGACACCTAACTTCAGGCTGAACATAATTCTTCCCCCGATAAAAAATTATCGTGTCATTTCCAATTACTTGTATCGGAATCCCACCACTTAATCTAGCTATCTCTTTTGCATACTCATGTACTTCACCAGGTCTACAAGGTTTACAAAAAACCTTAACTGTTTCATGATTTTTCCAATGCATATGCATATTATCAATAACACCACCATAAACTCCTCTTACACCAACTTGTAGATAATTTGATCCTTTCTGTGCCATCTTTTTCATGTAAAATCTTTCTTCACCAGTCAAACATTCCTGTTTCACTTCTGGACCTTGAGCTTTAGGAACTTCATATCTCTTCAGCTTTTCCATCAGTAAAGCTTCCTTAATTTTTGCCTGCAGCGCATAGAAATTTAATAAGTCAGTAGTTCGAGTCCCCGCACTAACCAGAAAAATGACAACCCAAATTCATTTGTCTCACCTTATCAATCTTGTCGATAATTCTCTCCTCTGCATTTAAAAACTTTTGTGGTTTCTTCCCTTTAACTCTAAGATTTCTAGGGTCTTTCTTATTAGCTAATTTCCTCTTTGTTTTCTCTCTTAACAATTGCATCTTGAATTTCTTCTTGGATATCCATGTGCGTTTCTTTTGAGGTTCATATTCATGTGCTTCAAATTTGGGTTTTCGTTGAGAGTTTATTCTACCACGGCTGAATTTTCTGAAAAGCCATGTTGGTTTCCATGGATTTAATTGAACCAAACATTGAGAAGGAGAAGATATTGACTGAATGTGATGGGAAATCAACCTTAAAATTCAAGCAAAAAATAAAAAATCGAAATCATCGGTTTCATTTTAATAGGAGAATTATAGAGCTTTAGAGTGACAATTACCTGGAATAGTTGGGAGTTGAGAAAGAGAAATTTAGAGCAGAAGAAGTTCGTGTAGCTCTTTGAAGGGTGCGAAGAAGAGAACCGGTTGCCATGTGTGTCAAGTGAACATACTCAAAAGACTACTAGATGACCGCTGCCACGGTGTGAGGCTGAAGAGAATAAGAACCTGATCAAAATGTTCCACCCCTGCAAATCCACCAAATGAAGATACTTGATTACTGAAATAGAGGAACTCAAGAGTGCCATAAAAATGTCTCATGGCTGAAACGTGCAACCAAAAACCATTAAGTGGCATTCACAAAACATTTTTGTTCAAGAGGGAACCCTTTTGCTGTATCTACATTCTACATTAGCAGAAACAAAAGCACAAGGGAAATTATGATCCTTCTCTTATTCACTGAGACCATTCATCAAACAGTTAACTTACTGACTAGTTATATTAAACAAGGTAGAGAAGCAGCAGGTTTGGGTTCAGGGTTACAAATTTATCAAATTTCAGTAAACCTACTAAGATTAATAAAAGTTGAAAGAAACAAGTGAGACAATTTATACAACACTTAACTCACTGAGATCCGTTAAAATAAAATACATACTGAGATTGAGCAGGGAGGGGATTCTTTGAGCTTCCAACTTGGGTTCACAGAGACAATTTGTCACTTGAAGCAGGGAATTCTTTGAGCTTCCAGCTTGGGGTTGTGATTTCCACAAAATTCAGTAGCTTCATATAGCAAATCATGAATTTTTAGAGGTTATACAAATAAATACATAGTGGAGAGAGAGAGAGAAATTATAAGAAAAGAGATTGAAAAATTCACTAGAAAATCCAATTTAGGGTTCATTATACCATAAAATTGAGCATCAGAGCATATCAACAATGGTATTTGGGAGCGAAAATTTTCGTCTTATTTTGAGTCGTGCAACCTGTCGGCCTAGCTTAGCCTGGTCCTAATATATTATGCAATAATAGATTGAGCCAGTATTGAAACAGCTCCCAGCAGCAACACTACGATACGGCAAGGCAATATTGCAAACGAAGGTGCATTTTTTGGACAATGTTGCGGATAAAATTTCAATTCTAAAAAAATTCATTTTCATTTAGCATCAATAATATTACTATGGACTACTTATTTAAAATTTTGGAAGTGTGCACAAAATTATAAGATAATCAATATTAATTATGAAATACGATTGTAGAACCACGTCACTGACATCCGTCATGATAAATTAAACAATACGCAAGAAGGAATTAATAATGATATATCAGTTCTTGTTGATATGTAACTTTATTTATTTAAGTTTTTTTTCTCTTATACTAGATGACCGTGTACCGTGGGGATCAATCGAAGATTTGATCGAATTCGATCCGATTTTGTTTTAACTAAAATCTTTTATTTTGTGACAGGAAATAAATTAGTAACATATATTTTCGTTACTAATTGTTTTTGTTTTACATCACAATTTTTATACGCTACACTTTTTCAATTTTTTTTGTTTTAATTTGAAGCAGTTGAAGGTAAAATTGATGGAATTCAATCTATTTGATGTTGTTAAAGTATAATTGGAGACCTTTAATCTCTGATTATCAAATCAGTTTTATGAAAAGATGATCAGTTTCGATCCAATTTAATCGAATTGAATGAAACCGATGCAAATTAGATTAGGTGAGTGTTTTTTCAAGGTTTTTAGGTCGAAATAATTGACGACCAATTCGAGTTTTGATCGATTCAATGATAGTTGGGGATTATAACTCTTCGATTATCAAATTAATTTTGGAAAAAAATGATCAACTCATGTTCAATTGAATCGATTAAAAATAAAATAAAAACGTTACGACACATTGTATTTTTAGCTCCATATTGTAATCATATAAAAAGACTCCCTTCGATCGTCCAATGATTCTTAAAACTTAATGAATAATTACTTCTGATTTTCTTTCTTTCTTTTAACGTAATGCTCGGAGTTAAGTGAAACTAGGCTTTCAACATAAATCTCTTTTTCACGCATTCCCTTCAGAAGTTTTGGTTCTCCACAAATTGCATGCACCGCGTTATATACAACCAAATTTTTGTACATCATTAATAGAATCTCACCGTTCTTGAAAGACCACATCAGCCGCAAGTAAGTCCCGTTCTCGAACTCCATTATTCTGCATCACCCGTACTTCCCAACCAATCCCATTTACAGGCACAAATAAAGTAAGACACCCTTCTAACACTCCCAGACCCGTACGCGAAAGGCCCTTATTCCCTAAAGCTTCTTTTGGTAGTTGCAATTTTACGAATTTCTCATTGCTCAAATCCAAAGAGATTATAACCATGGAAAAGTCTTGAAAGGGTTCAACTACTAACCAATGGATAGTTCCATTGACAAATACACCATGCCCATTTATGCTCCAAAATTTACAGGGGAAGTCGGTTTGGATGCATTTTCATTGATTTGATCTTAACGTATAGACATACACTGGAAGGTGTTCATATTGTAAATATTTATCAATATGTAATCGTCAGCCATAGAATCATAACCAAAAGTAGTCATGCCACTAATATCCTCTTTTGATGGATTAGGTATTGTTTTGTATTCTGTAGTTGCCGGATTCCAAAGATAAAAGAATCCTCTATCTTCATTTGATAACCATAAGCAAACCATACCGTTACAAGAACCCACCAACTCAACGTTGGTTCTGCAACAATAAAAATAACATTAAACAGAGAAAATTGTTAACGTTAGAAAATCACTGAAATGATATACACTCTAATGTTGATGTACACACTAGGACAGAGCCACCTGCTCAGCAAATTGTCCTTAACACAATAGTTCGTAGATACTCCTCAAGAATGAGAGATGTTATACCCCAACAACGAAGCTGTGTCCAGGATAGAACTGCCCATTATGATTTGAATTAACACAATACAAATCACCCTCAAACGAACTCAACAACAATTGATAGAAGGGAAATAAACACACAGTTGCGCAAAACAAAGCAAGAAGAGGAGAAAAGAGCTAGGGATAGTAGCCTGCTCTGGAGTGCTTTGAAAATGAAAATTCTTTTTTCTTTTATAGGAAAAAAAAGAATGAAGTTAGCGCAGTAATTAATTGAGAATAAATTTTATATTTAATCAAAAAATTAAGTGCGAAATTTAGTTTGGTAACGGTAATAAAACGGCCAAAATTCATTTTCAATTATGACAAGAATTATACTCGCCGGGTCATACGACCCCACAATTAAAACAAAATTTAATGTTCAAACCAGACAAGGATTTTCTTAGTTTACAAACTTTGTTTTCACAATCTTTCACTACAAAGCCCTCAGGTTGGTCCATATAAATTTCTTCATCTAATTCACCATTTAGAAAAGCTGTTTTTACATCCATTTGATGTATATTTAAGTTATGAATGGCAGCAATAGCAATTAACATCCTAATGGAAGTAATTCTCGTAACAGGTGAATAAGTATCAAAAAAATCTACACCTTCTATATGTTTATAGCCTTTAGATACTAATCTAGCTTTGTATTTTTCCACAGTTCCATCTACCTTACGTTTCCTTTTGAAGATCCATTTACAACCTATGGGTTTACACCCTAGAGGTAAATCTACAATCTCCCAAGTATCATTTTGTATAATGGAATCCATTTCACTAATGGTAGCTTATTTCCACCATGGAGCTTCAGAAGAAGTCATGGCTTCTCTATAAGTCTGTGGATCAGTCTCAGCTAAGCATGTTATGAAGTCTGACCCAAAATATTTTTCAGTTCTAAGTTTTTTACCTCTTCAAGGCTCAAATTCATCTTCCTCTACAAGTAATGTCTGACTAGTGGAAGAGATATCTAGGGGATCAACACATATCATGCGAGATTCAGATTTCAAAGGAAAAACATTTTCAAGGAACACAACATCCCTAGATTCCATAATAATATTCACACCAATTTTAGATATTTCAGAACTCACAACCATAAATCTATATGCAGTAGTATGTTCAGGATACCCTATGAAGACATAGTCAACAGTTTTGGGTCCTATCTTGGTTCTCTTAGGTGGAGGAATGGACACCTTAGCCAAACACCCTCATACTTTAAAGTATGCATAAGAAAGTTGTCTACCTTTCCATAAATCATATGGAGTTTTGTCTGATCCTTTAAAGGGTACTCTGTTCAAGAAATAACAAGCTGAGAGGACGGCCTCCCCCCACAAGTTTGCAGGTAGTCCTGAACTAATTAACATGGCATTCATCATCTCCTTAAGGGTTCTGTTTTTCCGTTCAACCACACCATTAGATTGTGGTGAATAAGGAAGGGTTATTTCATGTATAATGCCATGTTCTATGCAAAAATTTCCTATAGGAATTAATATTCACCACCACGGTCAGACCTAACAGTTTTGATGGTAGCACTCATTTGGTTTTCAACTTCTAGTTTATATATCTTAAAGGCTTGTAAGGCATCCTTACCTTTAAGTAAATATATGTGACAGTACTTCGTACAGTCATCTATAAATGTAACAAACCATTTTTTACCACCTCTAGTTTGAATTGGTTTCATGTCAACTAGGTCTGAATGAATTAATTCTAAAAGTTTAGAATTTCTCTGAATATTTTTCTTATAAGATCCTCGGAGGCATATGCTGGCGAGCTTAGCTTCCGAAATAGATAAAACTTGACTTTTAGCATATTTTGATTCTACGCATATTTCACATTTATGTTCATTTTCCAAAGCAAATTTGGGTATGCAGCCTATGCTAGCCAGTTTATTCATTGATTTATAGTTTACATGACCAAGTCTACCATGCTAAACATTCAATGACAAACAAACATAAGAAGAATCAATTTATTCATTTCAACAGAGGTTACATTCAGTTTATATAGACCCTCAGTCTTATAACCCTTTTCTACATAGTCCTTATCATTAGTGACAATAACTTTCCCAGATTCAAAAACTAGTTTGAAACCCTTATCATCTAATACACCACAAGATACAAGATTTTTGCAAATGTCCGGAACATGAAGAACTTCATTCAATGTGAGAGTTTTGCCAGAAGTGAGCTTCAGCCCAACTTTGCCTTTTCCCCGCAACCTGTGCTGCGGACGAGTTACCCATGTAGAGTTTCTCCCCTTCCCCTACCTTCTGATAGGAGGTGAACATATCTTTGTTTCCGCAGACATGCTTGGTAGCACCAAAGTCTACCCACCAGTCTCTCACATTGGTTACCAAATTGAATTCAGACATCGTGCTAGAAAACTCGATCTTGTTGGTTTCAACCAAATTAGCATTGTTTTTCGTGTTATTAAAGTCCTTACGTTTTCTACAATGCATTGCCATATGGCCAGGAATTCCGCAAACATAACAAGCACCTTTAATTTTAGCAATGCCAGATTTGGATTTCGGGAAAGTACCTTTTTTGTGCGGACCAGGCTTGCGGTTGCTGCGGTCGCCCTTTTCAGTCTTGTGTTCAATCATATGAGTCTTGTTGGACATGTCTCTTGCGGAAGATACATTCTTGTCTTTGGAGCACAACACTTCTTCTACTTATATCTTCTTACCCAATTCAACCATACTGACTTCATCAGTTTCATGTCTCAGTCTTCGTTTGTATTCAGACCAAGAAGAAGGTAATTTCTCAATCACCGCAGACACTTGAAACGTTTCATCTATGACCATACCTTCAGCAATAATTTCATTGATAATGCGCTGAAGTTCAAGAAATTGGTCAACCACAGATTTGTCATTTGTCATTTTGTATTCCAGGAACCGGGCAACTAAAAACTTCTAACTACCAGCAGTTTTCGCTTCATATTTTGCTTTCAAGGCAGCCCATAAGTCAAATGCAGAAAAGTTTTCTTTTGCATTATAGAAATCATACAAAGCATCTTCTAGACAGTTCAGAATGTGATTTTTAGCCGTATAGTTCTGTCGACCCCAACTTTCAAATTCTCTTTCATTACCCGGATCATTCAAAGTTTCATCAAATGGTTTCAGAACTAATTCATCCAACATGTGGAAACTCAGAAAGAACGACATATTGGATTGCCATCTTTTGAAGCCTTTGCCACTGAATTTTTGTGGTATGTCAACATCACTTTTAGCCATTGAAACAGAAGAAATATCTATTGTGTTAAGATTGTTGGTTCTGCAACAATGGAAATAACACTAAACAGAGAAAATTGTTAACGTTAGAAAATCACTGAAATGATATACACTCTGATGTTGATGCACACACTAGGACAGAGCCACCTGCTCAGCAAATTGTCCTTAACGCAATAGTTCGCGGGTACTCCTCAAAAATGAGAGATGTTATACCCCAACAACGAAGATGTGTCTAGAATAGAACTGTCCGTTATGATTTGAATTAGCACAATACAAATCACCCTCAAACGAACTCAACAACAATTGATAGAAGGGAAATAAACACACAGTTGCGCAAGACAAAGTAAGAAGAGGAGAAAAGAGTTAAGGATAGTAACCTGCTCTGGAGTGCTTTGAAAATGAAAATTCTTTTTTTTATAGGCAAAAAAGGAGTGAAATTAGCGCAGTAATTGATTGAGAATAAATTTTATATTTAATCAAAAAATTAAGTGCGAAATTTAATTTGGTAACGGTAATAAAACGGCCAAAATTTATTTTCAATTATGACAAGAATTATACTCGCCAGGTCAGACGCCGCCACAATTAAAACAAAAATTTAATGTTTAAAAAACGTAAGTCTTGGTTGGTCCGCAGCCTCAGCCACGCCCGCAACACACACTCAGTCTCTTAGCCTTAGCCACAGCCGCAAGCTCCGCAAGCCGCAACCGCAAGCGTGCGTGTTTCGGTGCGAAGCACCGCACATGTGTGAAAAGTATGTTTGCTCCAACTAGCCCATTGCCTTAGTCCTCCCCCCAACCACAAAGTAATTAAAGGTTCTTCATTCACAATAGTAAAAATGAGCTAGTGTCCATTAGTGATTTTTAGGTCATAAGGTCCATTCCCATCAAGACCAAAATACATTTTAAGTTCATTTTTCTCCAACACTCAACATAGTTTTCAGATTTGAAAGGGTAATCTAACTCAACAAAATATTTATACAAATCTTCTGTTGGAGATGATGATTTTAATGAATGATAACTCATGGAGGAGATAAAGTAACCTTTCCCTCTATCATAAGAAGTAAATATGGGACTAGGGTCGTTCGTTTCGAACGCATGATTAAGATGGGATTTAATAAAACTAGGATCAGAAATTAGTTCAAGCCAAGACTTACAAACACACTTACATGTAAGTAATGATTTCACCGGCAAGCTTTAACAAGATGTCAAGGTAGAGTTCTTCGGGAAGGCTAGACATATTGCTTCTTCTCCTTCTGATTAGATTGGAGTTTGAGAGATTAAACAACTAGCTAGGGTTTTCACTTTTTTAGGTCGGAGGACTCTTTTAAAAGCTATATATATATATACGGCAAGATATATATTGATAGGGAAAGTTCATCGGGTTTATGGGCCAATTTTGTAAACGGATTTGGGGTTACCTGTTTAGACTTTAAAACAATATGGCCAGACTACATTTTTTGGACCATGTTGCGGGGCCACATAAATCCTTATTTTTGGATTGACCCATTTGTAGTAGTAGCATTTTGCCATGCCTTGTTTGGTCTGCAGGTGGAAAATACATGATATATAGTAGCGGATTCGAACAATTAGTAAGGTATATCTATAGGTAGATGCAATGCCAATAATCAAGCAAAGAGGTCTAAAATGTTTTCTTTTGCCTATTCTACTTTTCATGGTAAGCCTGCTGCTTTGAGATTAATTGTGAATATTCTGTGATCTGCATGGGTTTAGGTTAATTCTACATAAAGTCTGTCTGTTTATTGACCATGATACCAAACAATGGAACTTAAATACTTTATCTTCATAGTCTGATACCAATATTGTTTCTAACATTCTAACGATAAGAATATCCTGCTATGGATCTGATGGATTTATTATGTTTGTTTTGATCTGACTCGCTATTTGAATTTAACTATGTCCTAATCATATGTCAGACGGTTTATTTTTTTATTTTCTGATGTCTGACTCGGAGTTGTTTGAGTCAGGTATTATTTTATACCTGACTCGTTCGGGACATATCTGACTAGATTTTTTTTTTTCCTTTCTGTAACTCAACTATTTTATTATTTTTGAGTCAGAAGTAATGGGTCATATTCAGATGTAATAAGTTGGATTTAAATAAGTCAAATCTAGACGAATCAGTTGAGTCAGAAAAAAACAAACAACCCGTTAGATGAAAGCATACGTATTCATGATGGAAAATTCGCAATGAAATCTACTTATAAAGTCATGCAAAGCACTACACCAATCCTAGCTCTACTAGCAACTTGAGTTGGGAAAAGTTTTGGAAAAATAGGCCACTTGCCAGAAGTATGCATTTCCTTTTGAAGTTTATACAAAAATGTCTTCCAACTAGGAACAAAATTGTTAGATTTTTCCCTAACTGTTCTAGCACTTGTATCCTTTCTGTTCTGTTGAAGTAAATACATCACTTGCTTTGTGATTGCACTATCACTATAATGACCTAGTTAGTTATGTGGATGGTATTGTGCTAACTGATTGCTTGTTGCTAACTTTCTTGCTGTAGGAAATAATGCTAGTTATAACTATATGTTTAACATTTAAAAAAAAAATTGATATAGGGCTAAGGCATATTTGGAAACCTAAATGCTCACTTATTTTTGAGAATACGCAGGTTAAGGAAGCTAAAATAGCAAGAAGCGTCGATTCTTGTTATAATCATATAATGAGTACTTAACTCACCCAGTAGCACAAACAAATCGCATGGAGTGACAAATGAAAATACTCCGGTTTGGTCAAGTCTAAGATATTAAAATCAATTTTGATGTTGCTTATTTTAAAAAATCAGGTATAGCAAGAGTATGATTAATATGTCGTAAAATTTGCAGGAGCACGTCATGGAGCTAGATGCATCCCCACTAACGCAATAGACTGAAGCATTGGCTATGTTTGCAGCACTCAAATGGGCAAAGACAATTGGGCCTTGGTGTGAAACACTTTGAAGGAGATTGCAAGCTCGTGATGGTAGCAATTAATGAATACACGAATGCGGTTCACTCGATTAATAATAATCTTATAGGAGATATATATATAGTATTCATTCACTTAAAGACTTTGGATCTTAAAATTGCAAGATAAATATTGTTAATTATGAAATAGGATTGCAGAACCACATCACTGACAGCAACCATGATAAACAATACACAAAAAGGAATTAATAATGCCGTATCAATTCTTGTTGTTCTTCTTAGGCATGTTCCTAGAACTTACTGAATAATTGTTTCTCATCAATTTATCTCTTTCTTTTAAGATAACGACCAGATTTAAGTGAAACTAGGCTTTCAACATAAATCTCTTTTTCACTCATTCCCTTAAGATGTTTTGGTTATCCACAAATTGCATGCAGCGTGTCATATAAAACTAAATAGGTAGGCAACGTCTTGAATAGAATCTCACCATTCTTGAATGACCACATTGGTCTCAAGAAATGCTCGTTTATAATTTCAGAATGGGTAATGAAATAACTTTTAATCCATGATTCCCCAACCCCATGATTCCACCTATCCCACACTTGCCAACCATCAATATTTACAGGAACAAATAAACTAAGAGACCCTTCTAACACTCCCACATTCATATACGAAGGGCCCTTATACTTTGAAGCTTCTTTTGGTAGTTGAAATTCTTCCAGTTTCTCATTGCTCATATCCAAAGAGATTATAACTTTGGAACAGTGTATTTCTGGGGTTTTAATTAACAAATGAAAAGTTCCATTGAGAAATACCCCCTTCCATCTTATGTAAACCTTATAGCGGTCGGTTTGGATGGTTTTCCATTGATTTGATCTTAACGTATAAACATCAATTGAAAGGCATTTTATAGTATCCAACATGCAATCGTCATCCATAGAATCATAACCGAAAATAGCGTCAAAGAACTGCACTTTTGGTGTATCAGGTATTGTTTTGAACTCTGTAGTTGCTGGGTTCCAACGAAAAGAATCTCCTGACATTACTTTCTAACCATAAACAAACTAAACAACCCACCAACAAAACATATCGTTCAGATTTGAAGGGGTAATCTTACTCAACACAATATTTATCCAAATCTTATGTTGGAGATGATGATTTTAATGAATGATAACTCATGGAGTAGATAAAGTGACCTTTCCCCATATTATAAGAATTAAATATGAGACTGGGGTCGTTCGTCTCGACAGCAAGATTAAGGTGAGATTTAATAAAACGAGGATCAGAAATTAGTTCAAACCAAAACTTGCAAACACACTTACATGTAAGTAATGATTTCACCGGTAATCTTAACAAGATCTCAAGAAAGAGCTCTTCTGGAAGGCTAGATATATCGCTTCTTCTCCTTCTCCTTCTGATTGCAGTTTGAGAGATAAAAAAACCTAGGGTTTTCTCTTTTAAGGTCAGAGCTATGTTTTATGAGGCGAGACAAGGCAACAAACCAAGCGCCTCACGCCTTGTCGCCTAGGCGCGACTAAGGCGTGTTATGCGACCAACTGTATAAAAAATGAGTTTTCAGGCTCATATAGAACAATTTATGGAAAAAAAAAAGAGTTTTCAGGCTTATGTAGAACAATTTATGAAATTAAATGCAAACTTAGAACATGAAACTCAACTGGTAATATACTAATATCTAAGAACATGCCTCCAAGACAAAAGCTACCATCACTGACTACAGTGCTTGTATTGCTAGTAATTCGAACTTCAAAGTTACTACATGTAAACTTGTATTACTAGAATATTATTAGAAGTCTAGAACTGCAAAAAAAAACAAGAAATCATCTTTAAAAGACAGCATGCCCATCTCATTAACCTCATCATTCGCATCTAAATACAAGCCTTTTGCATTCGGCGATTCATCCTCTCCTAACAAATCAGAATCATCAAACTCACGTGGTGCCTCTTGCATTCGGCAATACCCATTAAAGAATAACGTTTATGAAATGATTATATTAAATATAAACTACATCAGTCACTCCCTTAAAACTTGATTATTATTTTTGTCCATATTTTGATCATTGATTGTCGGTGGTGATTGATTTTTGCATTAATATTGATATTTCACCATATATATAAAGTTTCCATATTTTGAATATTGATTGTCCTTGAGTTGATATTGCCGTGATAATATATCTCACTATAATGAAGTTTTCATATTTCAATCATCGATTGGGGATGAAATTGATATGTAGCAATATTATTATCTCACTATTAATGAGGTTTCTATATTTTTGTCATTGATTGTTGCTGAAATTGATACTACACGTGAATATTTATGGAGATTATTATACATCAATGAGAATAAATCAACCTTTCACGACAATCAACCATCAAATATGGAAAGAAAAGCTTAAAGTTTAGGAAAATCATAGTTAGCTAATTTATGAAGATTAAAAGATGATTGATAATCAACAATAAAAGTATTTATGGTCGAATTATTGGTCACCTGAAACTTCCACGAGGCGTCAAACTCGCCAAATTCGCTCGACTAATACGTTGTAACCAGAGTATATTGAGACGTTGAGGCGGTGTACCTGCGAGTCGTGCGCCTTTGGCGCCTTCGACAACATAGGGTCAGAGTATTGTTTTAAAAGCTATATATATACGGCAAGATACATATTGGTAGAGAAAGTTCATTAGCCGGTTAATATATGGGTCAGTTTTCTACACGGATTTAGGTATCCAGCCGCTTAGACTTTGACTAATATGGCAAGATGGTTAAGGAAGGTGCGGTCAGACTCAAATGTAGAGAAGACTAGTAGATATTGCGTAGCTTTCGAGATGTGCAGAAGCAGCATCACATACAGAAATTTATGCTAACAGAAACTGAGGATCCACCAGCCTGCGTGGAAACTCATTAACCGGCCAATGATCTCCTCAAATGGATTTGATTCAAAGCAGTGAAAAAGATGGAACTGTTTTACAGGTTGGGGAGCAAAAAAACTGGTTTTGAGTCCGGAGCAAGTGAGCAACAGTGCAGTACGCCATTATTGCAAAGGAAGGTGCTTATCCGGAGAATTGTCCGGTTAATTCCATTAACGGACAAACAAATTGCATCAAAGAAAAAAGTGCGTGTTTTGGACAACGCTGCGCAACAAACTTTCAATTATAAAAAAATCATGTTCCGATTGCAGTATATATACTAATAGCTTTTTATTATGAATAATAGTTGCGTAACCGCATCATTATACACAGGAAGCGATAATGATATTTATGTTGGCGCTATTGTGGAAGGATGGTGGGTTTATTGAATTAGTAAACCGGAAGAGATATGGTTTAATTGAAAGAAGAGGCTTTGATTAATATGGAAATGAAAATGTTAGAAATGGTTTCTGTGTAGCACTTAGGCTTACACGACTCTTATTTGCTCTCACTGATTTCGCTCAAACTAACTTCTCACTTGAGTTGTTTTCAGATGGATTTCAAAATGAACTACAGCTGCCTATTTATAGGCTTTTACAGACCGACCAATTTTGGAGTTCGATTTCCTTGTTTTCCACCAGTTCTCTTATGAACTGGTGTCGTGGCTCTTGGAAGATTGAATTTTTTGTTATTACTATTGTAGATATATTATCACAGTAGATCATTGTCGGTTACTTTTGCTTTTGTTGTAGATCAGTCATTATTCTTCTTAACCATACTGTTTCACATGCTTCACTCGTTGCCGTTATGTACTCTGTTTCGGCTGATGATAATACCACCATACTTTGTTTTTTAGAACTCCAAGAAATAATTTTTGTGCCCATACATAAAACATAACATGATGTGCACTTTCGATCTTCAACGGACCCTGCTTAATCGCTATCTGTGAAGCCAGTTAACTTATTATCTTCTTCTTTTGTATACATGATGGTATAATCCTTTGTTCCCTTGATATATCGAAGAATTCTCTTTACGACGGTGTAGTGTAAATTGCTTGGCTCGCTCATAAATCGAGAAACAATGTTGATTATATTAACAATATCCGGCCTTGTATTTGTTAAGTGTATTAGTGAGCTGACGAGACTTCCGAATAAGGTTGGGTCAACTTTAGTTATTCCATCATTTTTTACTAAATTTTCATTAGTACCCATTGGAGTTACAATTGGCTTGCAATCCATCATGTTGAACCTTTTCAGTAAGTTTTCTGCGTATTTTTTTTTGGGAAATAAATATTTCTTCAGGAGATTATTTTACTTGGATCCCAATAAAGTATCCTATTTACATGGTTGAACCCCCACTGATCCCATAAAGTATAATTTAAAGAAAAATAAAAACTAATTGAAGAAAACAACAAAAGAAAAAGGATAAACCTTGATTTTGAAGGTCCAACAGTTGCTGACGAAGAACATCATTGTCTCACTTTGATTCCACTATATTTTGGCAATCTTTTGTGACAGTTCTTCCCGCAAGTTAGAATTTTCTTCTTCGGCCTTAACCAATTCCTTTTCTACTTGCCTGTACTGTGCTTCCATCTTTATCGACCGGCCCATGAAGAACTTGCACGCAACATAAGCAACGTTTTGACAACGAGCAAGCTGCAATTTTTTGATTATTCAGCAAATATATATATATATATATATATATATATATATATATATATATATAT
>JAJJMC010028069.1:166718-186253 GCA_023531435.1 Papaver californicum
ATATATATATATATATATATATATATATATATATATATATATATATCAGAAATTCGGCATATTTTGACCAATTCAAGGTGAAAAACGGGGTTGCTCCCTCGGCAAAACTTGGATAAAGTTGAGCCACTAGATCCCGGTTCAAGATAAATTCATGGGGAAGTAGGATCTACTCCACCGTCTAGAAATTGGTTAATTGGTAAAGAGACATGTACTTTGGGGTCCCGCCCAAGAAAGATATCCAAGTCCTAGTAACCCCACTAAATGGTGATTCAACATGGATTCTACATCTTGGAAGGGCATATCGGTTGAAGTAGATTTTTCTTTTTGATCAATCAAAATCCCTTCCCAAACTGTACAAGCTTCTTCTAAAGCGTACAACTTTCTGGATGTATATAATGATATCTAGACAGATGGATCTTATATGAATCGTATGATGAAGTACCACATGAGTGGATATATTGGAATCCAAATCTTCCGAATCACTCATGTTATGATCTTTTACATCCCAGGTCTCCCCGTTCCATCATCTGGCTTATGTTCTTCATGTAACATTCAGACTGAATGACTCTATGAAATTACGTCGATATTTCCACATATTACTGGTAACGTAGGAGACATCTCTATTTTTCCCCGGGAGTAGAATTACCACTGCTTATATTTCAATTCGCCTCTGACCATCAAATGAAATGTGAATAACCCGTCTCTTTGAAACAAGGGGCGCTTCCGGTTCTGTCGGTGCTTCAAACAATTTTGTCTTCTCCATATTACCATATTTCTAGAGTCAATAATTTTATATGAGGAACTACTGAACTCAATCACTTGTTGTCGTTACTCTTCAGTTTTCTGTTGAGGTCTATCCCGTATAGGTACTCAAATTGGATCAGTGATCGATTTCTAGGTTTCGTCGTAACCTAATTGGTTACTTCCAATTACGTAATGGTTCAAACCACACTCAAAGGTAGGGCATTTCCCATTGAGATAAGAACTTCTGTACCAGAAACAATGGTATCTCCAATTATAGCCCCTCTGGGATGTAAAATATATCTCTTCTCACCATCCCCATAGTGTATGAGACAAATGTATGCATTTCGGTTGGGGTCGTATTCTATGGTTTCGATTCTACCAGATATGTCTTTTTCATTCCGTCGAAAATCTATTTTACGGTTTAGACGCTTATGACCTCCCCCTCTATGCCTTGCGGTAATGATTCCTCTGGCATTACGACCTTTACCACAATGACGCTGTCCAGAGATCAAATTATTTCGTGAATTGAATTTTACTTGACTGTCTACGGCCCCATTACGTGTGCTCGGAGTAGAAGTTTTGTATAAATGTATCGCCGTGTTATTAAGTATTTTTTTAAGTTATTTTCTTTCTACGAGGTGGAATAGAATAACCCGGTTGAAGCGTAATGATTACACGTTTGTAATGCTGTTCCATAGGTCCCATTCTTCTACCCTTTCACGGGAGTCGATGACTATTCATAGCTATTACCTTGACACCAAAGAAGAGTTCGAACCAATGCTTTATTTTTGTCCTAGTTGATCCTGATTTGACTTTAGAAGTATATTGATTGTTCCCCAATAACCGAATACTTTTATCTGTAAATACTGCATATTTGATTCCATCCATAAATCCATTTTCTTCCCTATGAGTTCCAGTATTGATAAGAATTCTAGTTCTTATTGTTCATGCGTTATGGTATGAATATACCATACCAATTCGTTATGTATGGATGATGAGATTTCATTGATACAGAGCCAATTCAAATAGACGTTCCCATTGGCGTGCATCCAGCAGGAATTGAGCCTACGAATTTGCCAATTATGAGTTGGGCGCTTTAACCATTCAGCCATGGATGCTTAACATGGATCATCGTACATCCTGAATAACCAAATTCCAATTGAAATGAAATCTTTAGGAGGAATCAATGAAACGATATCAATTCAAATCCTCGATCTTTGAATTGAGAGAGATCAAGAATTCTCACCATTTCTTAGATTCATGGACCAAATTCGATTCAATGGGATCTTTCACTCACATTTTTTTTCACCAAAAACGTTTTATGAAACTGTTTGACCCCCGAATTTGGAGTGGGCTTACACCGATAAACGATCTTCAATGATGGCCCAAGTTGTTATACTAGTGCCGAGTATAACAACGTAAAATGCTAGATAGAGAAGTCTTTAATCTATCAATCTCTCAAATCACCTCTCTTATTTCAGGAATTTTCATAAGGGTTGCGAAAATGTACGCTCTACATGCCCATAACTCTGTACAAACTCCACAACCAAAATAAGAAATAGGAAAATTTCAATCTCCTTCTACAATAAGCATGTCATTTTAGTGATTTCACCAATTCTTGCTACGAAAAATGCCAGCATCCACTGGCCCATCCAGTTAGACCACAATTTCACACAAAGAACCATTGCCAATGAATGAGATTTGACAGATTTTATCTGTCACACTGTCCCTATTGCGTGGCTGAGAAAACCCCCCACAGATTTTTGAATTTGTGGTGCCAACTCCAGGACCAATAAGAACACAGCAGAAGATTTCCATGGTCCCTGACTCCATGGATAGATACATCTAATATTCCAATACTAGCCTTCTTTGGAGCACACAATAGGAAAGAAAGCCAAGAGTGGGAAAACAGTATTTCAGAAGAAATGTCTCAAACTTGCATTTTGGAAACTTTCTAGGACAAAGATTGCGACTTGGGAACTTTGGAGAACAGACAAAGGAAACTTGGGTGAGACTAGAGGAAATATTAGTACATGATGACAATGTTTTGGGCATAAGAATAATACAAATTTGTTTTAGTAACCCATTACAAGTCCTAATGCTAGCACTAGCTACAGAGCCTGTACGCTTAAGCCGATGTTCACATTCCAATGTTGTGGTATATAAAACGAAAAGCAAACTTGCGGTATACTAAATTTTAAACTGACCAACCCTCTTAGCTTTAATGTTGATGTAGCTGCACTTCAGTTATCTTAACACTAATACACACAGTAATATCTTGCTTCAAATGTTACCTTAGTCTTATACTTCATTAGTTTTACTGTGTTCAGAATTGTATCAGTCCCTACCTGAATCATTATGTCTATGAAAATCCATGTCTACATATATTGCTTGGCGGAGAAAAAACACCAAAGACTCTTGAATTTGTGGTGCCACATCTCCGTGACCAATGAGAACATAGCTGAAGATCTTCAAGGATAGATATATCTAATCCAACTCTAGCCTATTAAAACAACATGAACTGCATCACTCTTTAACTCACCAAATCATCAAAATACCATCTTCAATAATCTTTCATTTACAATCTAACAAAAAAACCATATTAATTGCAACCATGGCTCTCTCTTCTCCATCATTTGCCGGGAAAGCTGTCAATCTAAACTCACAATCAGAATTCCCAACCAATGTTAGATCCAGTAGCAATGGTAAGATCTCGATGAGGAAGACATCCGCAAAGAAGCCTGCTGCTTCTTCTGGAAGTCCATGGTACGGTCCAGATCGTGTCAAGTATCTCGGACCCTTCTCCGGTGAGTCTCCTTCATACCTAACTGGTGAATTCGCTGGTGACTATGGTTGGGATACTGCTGGACTATCAGCTGACCCAGAGACCTTCGCCAAGAACCGTGAACTCGAGGTGATCCATTCAAGGTGGGCGATGCTTGGCGCTTTGGGCTGTGTCTTCCCCGAACTCCTCTCCAGAAATGGAGTCAAATTCGGCGAAGCAGTTTGGTTCAAAGCCGGATCTCAGATTTTCAGTGAAGGAGGACTAGACTATCTGGGCAATTCCAGCTTAGTTCATGCACAGAGCATCTTAGCTATTTGGGCCACACAGGTCCTCCTTATGGGCGCTGTTGAAGGATACAGAGTAGCCGGTGGTCCACTAGGTGAGGTCGTCGATCCACTTTACCCAGGTGGCAGCTTCGATCCATTAGGCCTTGCAGAGGACCCAGAGGCCTTTGCCGAGCTAAAGGTGAAGGAATTAAAGAACGGGCGCCTTGCTATGTTCTCCATGTTTGGATTCTTCGTTCAGGCTATTGTGACTGGAAAAGGTCCTCTAGAGAACCTCGCAGACCACCTTGCCGACCCAGTGAACAACAATGCTTGGTCATATGCTACCAACTTTGCTCCTGGGAAGTGAGAATAAGCCTGACAGTTAACTAAGACAATCACTCTCCCATCAAATAAGGCAAAATCGTGCCTGATTTTCTACTTCTTTTTCATAAATTTCCTCTGTATATTCATTTAGTTTGTAAAACTGTTTAGCGTGTCTGTGTTCGGTCTACATAGTGATTCTGTGTATGATCTAGTTTCTGTACCTCGTAAAAGTGCAAGGGCGACTTGGAGATATCCCAATTTGGTTCTCTTCATCGTCCTTTGTATCACTCTAATAGAATCTATTTTTGATATAATTTCAGTGTTCTGATAAAGTTTATATGTTTGACTCCAAGGGAAACTACATATCTTTTAGAAACAGTTAAGCAGGTCAATTGTTGTGTTATAGATTATAAACTCTGATTGTTAGAAGTCGCAATTCTAAGTTCTGGTAGTCATTCTTAGCGCTCATTCTGATTTTCGTCATAAATTTATTTTTCTTTACCTTTAGAGCAACTTTGACTCCGTCAGAGGTCTTAGATGTGGGTATTTTTAGTGCATATTCATGATTTAAGTGGTAAGAATAATCTCCTCAAGTTTTTGCACTTTGGCTCCCCATGCCATATCTCCCCGAAAGGCAGACATTAACAGAGGTACGTCTTATTAGCAATTCAAGCACATGTTCCATCACTTCAACCACCAATGTGCGATATGTCTGTGCAATTTAATAACTGTAAACAAGTTCACGGTTACAATGCAGTTGTTGTCTGTGTAGGGGAATATATTCTTGCCTTTGGAGAAGGCTGCTTAAGAGCAAACCTTGCATCCTTAGGTAGAGATCAGTTTGACGACAATGACCCAACTGAGTTACAACAAAAGTCTAGCTTTTTCAATCGGTACACTTTCAGCATTTCACTTGGAGGTCTTGCAGGTCTAACTCTAATAGTCCCACGTCGAAGATATAAATTTATTTTTACCTAAACTTTAGTCCCACGTCAAAGATATAGCAGACTTGAGTCCACTTATTAATCCCGAACATTGCTAGCTAAGCATCGGCCCAAGCGTACAGGATCTGTAGCTGTTGGCTCGAAAGGTTTAGCCGCAGAATAGGTGGATATGGTTAAGTGCTGGATGGCATAGATTATGTTGAGAAGGATCCTGATGCAGTTTCATTATAGGATTCAGGGGGAATGGAACCGATTCGTGGAGCATTGGAGTACGAAGCATGGCCAGCAAAGAGTAAAGGCTCCTATGGTTAAACTTACGACCTAGAGAGAGAGTCTTTAATCTATCAATCTCTCAAAAATCCCTATTAACATTCTTCTTCTCCCTAAAGTAATGCCAACCCAACAACCAATGAGAACCTAGCAGAAGATCTTCAAGGATAGATATATCTAATCCAATAGGACCAATACCAAGCCTATATAAATAACATGAACTGCATCAGTTTTAACTCACCAAATCAAAATACCATCTTCATTTAATCTTTCATTTTCAATCTAACAAAAAAAACATATTAATGGAAACCATGGCTCTCTCTTCTCCATCATTTGCAGGGAAAGCTGTGACTCTAAACTCACAAACAGAATTCCCAGCCAATGTTAGATCCAGCAGAACCACCAAGATCTCGATGAGGAAGACATCCGCAAAGAAGCCTGCTGCTTCTTCTGGAAGTCCATGGTATGGTCCAGACCGTGTCAAGTATCTTGGTCCCTTCTCTGGTGAGTCTCCTTCTTACCTAACTGGTGAATTCGCTGGTGACTATGGTTGGGACACTGCTGGACTATCAGCTGACCCAGAGACCTTTGCCAAGAATCGCGAACTTGAGGTGATCAATTCAAGGTGGGCGATGCTTGGCGCTTTAGGTTGTGTCTTCCCCGAACTCCTCTCTAGAAATGGAGTCAAATTCGGCGAAGCAGTTTGGTTCAAAGCCGGATCTCAGATTTTCAGTGAAGGAGGACTAGACTATTTGGGAAACTCCAGTTTGGTTCATGCACAAAGCATTTTAGCTATTTGGGCCACACAGGTCATCCTTATGGGCGCTGTTGAGGGATACAGAGTTGCCGGTGGTCCACTAGGTGAGGTCGTCGATCCACTTTACCCAAGTGGTAGCTTCGATCCATTAGGCCTTGCAGAGGACCCAGAGGCATTCGCCGAGCTAAAGGTAAAGGAACTAAAGAATGGTCGCCTTGCTATGTTCTCCATGTTTGGGTTCTTCGTTCAGGCTATTGTGACCGGAAAAGGTCCTCTAGAGAACCTCGCAGACCACCTTGCCGACCCAGTGAACAACAATGCTTGGTCATACGCTACCAACTTCGCTCCAGGGAAGTGAGAATAAGCGTACCAACGCCAAAATGGCGTTCGGTTTCCTACTTTTTTTATTAATATCCTCTGTACATTCATTTAGCTTGTAAAATTGTGTAGCATGTCTGTGTTTTGGTCTATGGTCTAGTTTCTGTACCTTGTAAAAATACAAGGGCGACTTGGAGATAATTAGGTTCTCTACATCGTCATCTGTATCACTCTAATAAAATCCATTTTTGAGATAATTCAGCATTCCGATAAAGTTCATATATCTGACTCCAATGGAAACTACATATATTCCTTATATTCTAGAAACAATCAAGTTGTTCAATTGTTGTGTTGTAGATTGTAAATTGTGATAGTCAGAAGTCGCAGTTCTAAGTTTTGGTAGGCATTCTTGAGCATCTTCTAATTCGCTTCATCATGAGCATTATTATTACCAGTGGAAGTGGATTGAGCTACCGAAATACTAAAAGACTAGCGTCGACTGCCCATCCAGCTAAGCCATAGTTTCATATATCAAATCAGACAAAGGATGAGATTTATCGGAACTAACAAACTCTGTGAGTCTGTGACCTTACCATCTAATTCACATATAAAATCAGACAAGGATGTTTCAAGTAAAGTTTCTTGTAATCATACATTCACTATTTCATATCTCGGTAACATAAGTTAAAAGAAAATTTTATTTATCAACGTATAAGTTAAAATTGACTATTCCAAATTCCTTATAATTGTACCTGCATAGACAAGCTTCATACCCAAAAGTTCCCCTGAAATCCTTTCCTTTTTTCAGGATCCGGTGGCTGCATAAGTGCATAGAAAAAGCGCGCGCTTTAAGTTCCCTGAAGTTGAAGAAATTTACTTAGCATATAACAACGAAGAATGTTGGTTTTAAGTTAAGAATTAAAGAAAGCTCTGTTAGCTGAAATGTTTAACTGATTTGGTTTTAAGCTTGTGATTTAGACAAAAGTTGATTTCAGTTTTTCATTAGTTCAATCGCTGGTTTACCAGCATGTTCTGAATAAACTTGAGAATCTGTTAAAACATCCACCGCATATCGATACCAAAGTTTTAAAATCTGGTGAATAACATGAGGTTCATATTCTGAAACACCCACTGATTTCAAAAGTGTTTTTTACTATCTTTGCATCTCTCGGGAAGTCCTCCTCTCCATTCTCTTTATCCACCATTTTCTACAGAAAAAAAAAGAAAACCAATCTCATCAACACATACACTGAACAAAACAAAATTTCAAACCCTAAGTACAAAATTTTGAAACAATTGGTTACGCAAACTCAAGTTTAAGTGGTTTAGCTCCATTCAGACAATTTAACAAACAGTTTGAGGTCATCCTTCTTCTTTTTCTGTTTTTGCTGAAAATTGCAACTAGAACAATGTTTTATAAGAAATTCACCATGGATTCTTTTCTAAACTGAAAAACAAGTAAAATTTGACGTTCTAAACAATGTGAGCAGTAAAAAACCAGCTGAACTTAATAAAAAAAATTGAAATTGATCAACATACAACAACATCCAATCAGTATTAAGGATAAGAACCTGGACATTAGCTAGAGAGTGAAGATGAAGAAAAGAAAAATCAAAAAAATTTGGACAATTTCTCGATTTGTGCGTGTCATCCGGGCTATGCTAATCTTCTCTGTATCGTTCCAATTTTGTCGGATGTCCCCGAAGGGACGAGCTAAATACTCACTACGACGTATATTAACAAAACTCAGAAAAAATCTTAGACGATGTGGCACTAATGTTTGCATAATCATATCATAGGAAGAAGGTGTCCCGCCCAAAAAAGAGATCCAAGTCCTAGTAACCCGCTAAATGGTGATTCAACATGGATTCTACATCTTGGAAAGGCATATAGGTTGAAGTAGATTCTTCTTTTTGATCAATCAAAATTCCTTCCCAAACTGTACAAGCTTCTTCAAAAACATACGGCTTTCTGGATGTATATAATGATATCTAGACAGATGGATCTTATATGAATCATATGGTGAAGTACCACATCAGTGGATATATTGGAATCCAAATGTGTCGAATCACTCATGTTATGATCTTCTACATCCTAGGTCTCCCTGTTCCATCATCTGGCTTATGTTCTTCATGTAGCATTTACGTCGATATTTCTACATATTACGGGTAACGTATGAGACATCTCTATTTTTTCCCGGGGGTAGAATTGCCACTGCTTAGGAGCCTGGAGTTTCAGCCTCATCGGTAGATTTGATTTAACTAATTTAAATTTTGATGCAGTTAAAAAAGAGCTTCAGAATCAATGGAAATTAATATATATAATGCTTGTAAGATAGCTTGTTGAGGAAAAGAATATACCCCACCATCCAAGGGGAATTACGTCCGCAAGTGAAAAAGGGAGGTTAATATCAAAAGAGGAACGAAAAGGATGGCATTGATCTTTTAACCAGGTTTCTTTCATTGATTCGCAGATCCATACAATCATGCAAAGTTGCTACTGCAGAAGAATCAATTTCTTAAGGGACAAAAATTGTGCGGAACAGACAACAAATCCTTGGACATGAACCGCCGAAAAGCCTCTTCTTCTTTATCAACAAGGCTCTCATCTTCCGTTCTTCCTTTGCCCTTATCACTGTGCAGAATACTCTTATGACCACCTTTATTAGCAGCATCAGTGATAGCTATATTCTTAACACCATCTTCATTAGTAACAATAATAGTTACTTCAGGTTCCTCTTTATCAGATAGACCTCTTTCTTCACTAACGGAATGAACAAGGTAGTCATCTTCATATAAAGGGGGAGAAAATTGAGAAGGAAAGATTAAAAACTCAGAAGTAGATACACTAAAACTCATGCCACATTCCAAGGAAATACCCGCAGCAACAGAAGAATCTACAGGCTCAACGGGTTCAGAATTTACAGGTTCAAGAAAAAATTTTCGCTCCTGATTTATTGACTGAAGCGGAACATTTTGTCCCTCATCACCTTTTTCAAATCCATCATTACCAGAGCCAAGACCTTCATTTTTTCCGAAATTTTATGGAGAGGAACTAGTTGTATCACGAATTTTTCCTTCTTCCCGGTCAGTGGAAGTTCAAGACACAACCTTGGTCCTTTCTTGACCATGTCAATATCCAATGGATAAAAATTCAATTCATTAAATAAGATCCAAATATATTTTTATAAAATCATTTTAATAAATTAATACCTTTCTTCGTATAGCAATAGCCTTTCGTTTCTTGCCCGCATCACTTTCGGAATCTCCTTCCACTTGTGGCTATACAAAACAGTAACAATTAATAATGTTAAAGAAACTAAACATGAAAACTAAGTATTAGAATTATACGTACCGCATCATCATACATGAAGGAAAAACCATCAAAATTTAATTGCTAGGGGAAGTAAATGTGGGAACCAGAAGTAAGGTTGCGCACCACATTGTCCTGAACAAACCCATAGATCCACGGGCCTTCAATTATTAAAGGGGTATGATACCACCTAAAATCATGATCAATGCGAAACTTTTATTTTAAAAGCCTCTGCGTTCCGAGAATGCCTTCCATTTTCGAATTATCGATTTCCCAAAGCAGACGAAAACCTTCACCACCTCTACGGCCTGGACCAGCACTCCATTTTTTATAATTTTTTGCAGTTATAACATCGGCATAAGTATCTTAAAAATTAGCTACGGTGTAATATTTACGCTCTGCAGGGTTGGGAACATAGCTCTTAAAATTTGTTTTCCCCTTACTGCATTTATGACATTCATTTAATGCATGCCACCAATTCCCATTATATTGAGCAATGGATCGACTCGCACAATGATTATCAACCTTGCTTCGACCCCCAAGAACTTCATACTGGAATGAATCTCCACTCTTGTATAAAGGAAGCTCTAAACCAGCATGTAGTGCACCCACATTTATCAAAAATTTATCCGCACTATACGGGAATTTCTTTATCATATCAAGTGTTATTTCATCGCCTTCAGCCGGATCACAAAAAGAAACTTTAAACTTTTTAAGATTATGTTTAATTTTGAACTCATCAAGATCCTCAGACTTGAAGCTCAAACTGTAAGTGGCCCGTTTATTTCTAGAAGAAGTTGATTTCTTAGCCGCAACGATTGTACTATCTACATTTGATAAAGCTTGTACGGGATGCACAATATTAAGAGGTTGAGCTTCTGAGGTGCTAGGTTTTCCTCCTGCCTTTGTTTTCTCTGCAAAATATCGAGATGTTTTCTTCTTTGAAGGTTGCTTATTGTGATGCGGGACAGATCCAGACGCATTACTATTTTTTTTCTCCTAACAAGATGAATTCTGTCTGCAAACAATCAACAAGGGAAAGTACAATTAATAGTGAATTCATCTCGATGAGGCAAATCAAGAATAGATAAAAGAGCAGATTAATCATAGACCATTTTTACAAACAAGTATCAACCAGAAATTCTTCAAAGTTATCATTCTTTTTACCAACAGAAGGTAATCAAGATATTAATCAAACATGAACACTAGCGGATAATCAGTTCTCTAGTCGAGAAAATCAAAATATTAGAATCACATACTTATTGAAACAATCAATGATTAAAGCTATAAACAAGACCATCGTCACCATTAAAGTTCAATCAAGAAGATCAGCACACAAATCAATACTTCAGGATCGGCATTATCATCATCTTTCAAACAATTTGACCATTAACATCATTGTCATTATTTTTCAAACAAATAATGAAACCAAAATTCAAATAAAACCAGAGAATAAAAACAAAACACTTACCTGTAACAATGGTAAAATCATAAATCCAAACAGAAGAAGGTTTGAACTCAGAAGGAAAGGAGTACTCAATCTCGATGAAAAAAAATCTTCAATTCAAAGAGAATATTGAGACAGAAAGATTGAACTAATCAGATTACGAAAATCTCCTAGAAAAGGTTTTTGAAAAAGAACGAGGTTAAACCAAAACTTTATGAAGAAGAAGACAAAGAAGATAGAGAATGTAAACAATAAATATGATAAGACTTGATTTAGTATGAAGATTTCAAAACCGCCAGAAGAATAAAGTTAAATATGAGAGAGGAAATTTATTAAAGGCGTGGAAATCGATAAAAACGTGACTAATTTTCCTTTCAAAGTTCTACCATACGTAGAATTCGAAAGAAAAATGGGCAAATTGTGAATACCAAATCTCCACCGTAAACGTGTCAAAATTCCAACATAGGAGCATCGGATTCTGATAAAATAAGGTATACTAAATCAAGACCCGATATCACTACACCATTTAAGGTGTTTTGTAACTATAGGATTTATAACAGTTTTTTTGTTTGTAACTGATAGATTCAGTTACAACTCCAGTAACAGTCATAGGGTGTTATTCTATTTAAGTTTAGTTATAGGTATAATGTGGAAATTAAAATTTTAATTTAAGTATTTAGTTTGGAACCAGTCATTAGTTTAGAACCCTAGAATAACTTAAACCCCAGAACCAATAATATGGGAACCAGTATACTGGAACCAATTTAGAATTTTAGAACCAAATAATTTTCTGCAGAACCTATTAAAAGAGGAACCAGTTTGACTGGACTTGACTGGACTGGACTGGACTTGCCTTTACTAATTGACTTGACTGGACCTCATGTTTTGCCTTCATCAATTCTATTTCGCAAATGTAACGGGTTTTCTCACCTCACAGAACCGAGAACAGGATTCAGGTGAAATTAATCGACCACTTGCATTAACTCAGGTGAAAGTAATTGATAAACTCGATCAATCAGATCATATTTCTTCTAATCAGCTTAAACCCAGTTGAAGGAATTCAATTTTAGTCTTCAATTGGTGATTTGAAACCCTAGAAAAACAAAATCAGTAGAAAACATGGATTGATGATGAACCAACACAAATTGGGTTTCAAAATAACTAGCTTATTTCGTGAATTATGATGATGAAGCAGCAGAGGTTTTTTCTTGTTTAATTCCTGAAGTTACAGAGAAGAAGTTACAGAGAAGAAGAAGAAGAAAATTGGTTGAAAACAGGGATTGATGATAATGAACCAGCACAAATTGGGTTTGAAAATAACTTGATGCTTTCATGATTTCTGATGATGAACCAGCACAGGTTGGTACTTGTTTAATTTCTGTAGTTAATCAATTTGACATGATTCCATAAATTATTGAAATTACAGAAGTTGACACTGAACTGCAGAACACACAAAAACCTCAAATTTTCTCAACAACTTTTATACACGCCAACACCACAGCTTGAAGCTTTAACCAAATTTCAACCTGGGTTCTCATAATTAAATCAAATTAAACAAGAAAATATAGTAAAATTACCTTAAAAAATGTCTGATTTTTTGATTTCTGAATATCTTAGAACTCACCACTTTGCATAAGCTCAAAGAATCTGATTATGAAATTGGGTTCAGGTGAAATTAATCGATGAACTCGATTAATCAGCTCATATTTCTTCTAATCAGCTTAAACCCAGTTGAAGGAATTCAATTTTAGTGTTCAATTGGTGATTTGAAAGAATGCATTGTATTTAGCTTAACTGATATATTTGGGAATTATCTAGTTGAACGCATTAGGATACAGATACGTTACTAAGTTAGTGATACTTATCAACATAAGCTACATTCTAGATTAGCATACCTGTAGCTTCAATGCCGAAAAATTATATGAACAACATAATATAACCTAGGCAGTGACTACATGAACCTAGGTGCTTTGTAGTGCTCTGTAGTAACTCAAGCCCACTCTGAAACACTTCTCATACTAATAATGCTAAACTTTCAGGTGGTATCTTTTAGGTTAATATTAGGGTTTTGATATGATGTCCTCCATGAACTCATAGTTTTGTCTAAATGTTCTGGCCTTGATAGATTGATTTTCAAATTGATAGTTCTAGGCCTATAATTAGGTATGCTCCCTTTCCTCTATGTTTATTTATGAATGGTTTTCTCCCACTATGTTTGTCTTCCTTAATCTAGCATTATCCTCGGTTAACATTTTCTCTTGAATATTCTTGTAGCTTCAATTATAGATGGTTCAGATTATTGAACCAGTCAGTCACCCTGAAATTATTTTTCTGGACCAGTCAGGCAGGCGACATTGAACTTCCAATGCATTCTTGATTAACTCGAAAATAAAAGGAAGGATAATAAACACTCTACATTTAGCATGTTAGATATAGAGATACTACTGCATAAAACGAAGGTTGGAGCTATTCATAATTCATTTTTCTTTACTTTTTTAGTGAAAGCAAAAATAATAAGTTTGTTTCTCATTTTCGCAAGGTAGTGAACTTTGTTTGTATTAGTTAGATTTTAAGAATGTCCAGAGAAGTGGATAAATCATGGATGTTTGAATCAGATATATTTGGTAAGAAATACAGAGATGGTGTGAAATTTTTCATTCAGTATGCAACTGTTCATGGTGTACACAGAACATTTTGCCCTTGCCCATGTGCTAAATGTCGAAATGGGCATCGTAAACAAATTGGGTTAGTGCAGTATGATTTGGAGAGGTACGGATTCGACAAGACATATACTACTTGGGTTTTTCATGGTGAGAACCAGCCAGTTAAGAATAGAAAAAGCATTCAGGTTGAGAATGTGGTCAATGAGCAAGTCAGTGAAGAGCCGATGGTGTTTCCGGATTTGGGTCCTTTTATTGATGCTGCATTTGAAGTTAATGAAAGGGTTCATGGAGATGCAGATGATGAAGAGTTAGTTGATGATGATCCAGATGTGCAGAGGCGACACGAGAAGTACAAAAAATTGGCCATACAGAAATTGTATCCTACTTGTGAAGCCAATGTCAGTACACTCTCTGTGATTGTGGAGCTGCAGAATATAAAAAAGCAATTTGGAATATCAGGTAATTGTATGACCAAGTTATTAGAAATGATAAAAGGGTGGCTACCGAAAGAAAATACATTGCCTAAGAAATATCCGACAATGAAGTCAATATTGAAAGAACTGGGGATGAAGTATAGAGCTATTCATGCTTGTCCAAATCATTGTTTCTTGTATTATAAAGAGAACGACGTTGAAACAAGTTGTCCGGTGTGTCACACATCAAGATACTTGGTCAAACAAGGGAAATTTGGGACAAAAGAGACGAAAGAACCTGCGCTGGTGCTGAGATACTTTAACCTTGAAGAAATACTGAGGAGATTTTATAGTACACCCTGGATAGCTGAAGCAATGACATGGCACCATCGAGCAAAAGTTTCCACTGATTACCTGCGTCATCCGATCGATTCACCCCTGTGGGCTTCAGTAAAAAAGAAATTTCCCTTATTTGCAGAAGAGGGCAGAAATGTGTGGCTTGGAATTTCAACTGACGGATTCAATGCTCATGGTGTGCAGAATTTAGGCTGGAGTTGTTGGCCTGTGATGTTGGTGATGTATAATCTTCCACCTTCATTGTGCATGAAATCTGAGTTTCAAGTATTATCATTGTTGATTCCTGGGAGAAAGTCGCCGGGACAAGACATAGATGTATTTCTACCACCACTTGTAGATGAACTGAATAACTTTTGGGAGGAAGGAAAACTGGTTTTCGATGCACACAGAAAAGAACGATTTCTACTCAAAGCTTGCCTGTTGTGGGGGATTCATGATCTGCCAGCGCAAGGTGTATTGTCTGGATGTACTACTCATGGTTACTTTGCTTGTGTCTGTTGTGCTGACAAGACGAGAAGTGTCCATTTGACTGGTGGTAAAAAGATTATCTACCCTAATTATCGGATATTCTTCAAGTCTGGTCATCCATTTAGAAAAATGGGAGGGCACTTGGGTCTACCAACGAATGAATTTAGATTTTCTCCACAGCGACTGACTGGAGATGAGTCCATAGAAAAATTAGATGTTGTTGTTTACCAACCTGGCAAGTTGGAACCGAAAAAAACCTTAAAAAGAAAAGCATATGATCCAGATAAGGATGATGGTCGTGAGGGTGAACTTACAGGTGCATTTTATAAGAAAAGCATCTTTTGGAAGCTTGAAGTCTACCGCATGCTCCGGTTACGGCACTGTGTTGATGTAATGCACACTGAGAAAAACGTTTTGGAACACATCATGAACACGCTCATCGATATCAATAAAAAGTCTATGAAGTCATGGAATAATCGAGATCAGTTGAAGGAGGTTGGTCTTCATTGTGGAATGTGGGTCACAGAAAATCCTCTTACTGGAGATGAAGTTGAACCAATACCAGCCTTTGTCTTGAGCAAAGATGAAAAGATGGATTTCTGCAAGATTCTGAAGGACTTGAAATTTCCAAGTGGTTTTTCGTCGAACATCAGCAACAATGTTAATATGACTAAGTTGTGTATCACTAACCTAAAATCACACGATTATCATGTCATTATGTTCATTTGCTTCCCATGCTACTTCAACATGCTTTTCCACGCCACCAAGATTTGCAGACCGTTCTTCACCAAGTCAGCTTGTATTTCAGAATTTTAGACTCTAAGGACTTGTGTAAAACTGATCTTGAAAATGCTAGATTTATGATTTCAGAGGCAATGTGTGTTCTAGAAAAGTATTTTCCAGCGGCCCTTTTTGATATTAGCATCCATAATATGGTCCATCTGGCGGATGAGGCATTGATTTGTGGACCCGTTAGGTATCGGTGGATGTATCCTTTTGAAAGGTGCGTTGTTCATTGTTTTTTTAGTTTCTTATTGTATTATATTGTCTATATTTTTACAGATATATATATTTCCTACTGAAACAGGGCAATGAAGCAATACAAAAACATACCAAACAACAAAAGATTCATCGAAGGGTCTATTGCAGAGTCCAGTATTATAGATGAGTCTGTAAGGCATGCGATGGAGTGCATGCCAAATGCAAGCAATGAAAATCACAAATCCACTTGGAAAGCCTTTTTACAACCAGAATCAGAGTTCAGTGATGTGGGTCCTATGCTTAAAGGTAAGAAAGTGAATCTTACTGGCGTACAATTTCAACAAATACGTAGGTGGGTGCTGTTTCGAATAAGCCCTCCAGGTCTTAACGCCTATTATGGGTATGTATGAACTGCATAGTATCCCTTTTTTCCAGGTAACCATAATTACGGGTACGTAGATGAACTGCTTACAATCTCAACAGTTTTATATGGTTTATGTTATTTGTAGGCAGTTTTGTGACACCCTCATACCCAAGTTAGATTCCACTGGTAAGGAGGTCACAATGGACGAGGTTGTAAAACAAACAGAATTCATTCCCTGGTTGGTTGAAAAGGTATTGTCTTATATCTAATTTTTTTTCATAACCGCTTATATGGTTGATTCAGTGTTGTTAGTTTTTTTTTTGCATAGTTGTTGGCAGAGAAAAAAACAGATTCAATTTTGTGGCGGTTGGCACAAGGTCCCATAGGAGGAAAAGAGTATCTAAAATATCGCGCAAATGGCTGGGTGTTTTCTCCAAGATCTTATGAGGAAAACCGTAGTACTCAAGATAGCGGGGTCTGTCAGGAGTCTTACACCACATTTAGGACTGGTAAGAGTGATAAATCTCCTGAAACCCGCTTAACAAAGTATTATGGAGTTATCAACCAAATCCTAGAATTGAATTATACTGATTTTCATGAGACGGTATTTTATTGTGACTGGGTAAAAGTAGAAAGTGGAGTTAAAATATGTCCGAAATCACATTTGGTCTTGGTTAAATTGAATAAGATCAGGAGTTCCAGTAGCCAGTATGACGAGCATGTGATTCTTGTTGAAGAGGCAAGACAAGTCTTCTATTCCAAAGATTTAAAAAGCTTTGATGACTGGGTTGCTATGCCTGTTCCTAAACGGCTAACCAGAGATGTGGATGATCTTGAGAAGCCCAAACCCGAAAGCGTGTTTGACGATGAACCGCATTTAGAAGACTTGCTTGAAGTTTATAAGAATATAAGGAGGCCTAGATTGCCGCCAGCAAGACGGCGATAAGGTAACAACATGTTAACTGTTGCTGCCATTTTTCTGTTCTGTAATCGGCGCAAATCATATTCCTTGAGTTTGTTGAATTTGCCAAGGAGAATCACCTTAGTTTCTTGTAATCCTGAACTATTTGTAATCCTGAACTATTTGTAATCTTGAACTATTTGTGCTCTTTTAAGTTATTTGTAATCCTGAACTATTTGTAATCCTGAACTATTTGTAATCCTAAACTGGTTATCAACTGGTTATCAAGTTTCTGTTGTGTTTTTTTAAGTTTCTGTTGTGCTCTTTTAAGTTTCTGTTGTGCTCTTTTAAGTTTCTGTTGTGATCTTAATGATGTTTCTGTTAAATACAAATGCAGGCTTAAAAGTAAATGAACTGAAACAAGTCAAAACAGTAGAGATTTTTAACTTCATTAAGATTTTCATTAATAGTAAATACAAATGCAGGCTTAAATACAAATGATGTTTCTGTTAACTACAACTCCATGCTTTTTAACTTCTCCATGATATTTTCACAGAGTTCTAGTTGACGCTTCATTGCCCGACGCTCCACCTCTAATTCAAATACAGCTGGACTGACTTTCACACTTTGGTGGTACGAAGTTGTTTCCGTTGTTGTCCTACTTTCTGGTTTAACTGTCCCAGTTGAAGAACTACTTGAGTAACTCTCGGTTACGTTGTAGCTGCATTCCTAGTTAAAAGGAAAAAATGTTTACTAATTGTGTTCATGCAATATAATTAGAAAACGATATACTTACATAAATAAGAGAACTTACATCTAAATGTATAGGACATTTGTAACTTTGTTCCATCATCGTTAGGACGTATCACACAAAATCCTCGACAACAGCCACAAGGACGAAGTTCATCCAACCAACGCCAGAATCCACATCCTTTAATATTAGGATTGTTTCCCTGCTTTACATAACTATATTAAAAATGATTGACAAACTTAAAAGGATTAAAAAAAGGGATTACATACCGACAGTGGACATCTGGTAAAGTGCCGGTTTGGATTCTTTTCTGTTCTTGCCATTTTTGTTATGCACATTCCCTTACCACAGTTGCAAGGTATTGCAGACAAATTATTGTTCCAGTTTGTTAGGGACATATGTTACCTGTGATTCATAAGCTAAACTTAAAACATCATTTAAAAGTTAAACTTCACTCTAATTACAGAGACAAAGATAAAGATGTAGAACACTAATTACAGAGACAAAGACAAAGATGTAGAACACTAATTACATCCAGGTTTGAACTATTTAGATACAACATTCAAATACCATGCTAACTGTAACATCATTTAAACACTAATTACTGAGACAAAGATGTTGATTCTACAAAACCCCCAAAATGGAATTCCTCTGTAACATCATTTAAAAGCTAAACTTAATATCAAACCCCCAAAACCCCCACTAATTTAAAAGCTAAACTTAATATCAAACCACCAAAACCTAATTACAGAGGCAAACATGTTGATTCTACAAAACCCCCAATATTTGAATTTAACTGTACAACCCTGATTCAATGTAACCCTAATTCAATCCAACATTAACCAAACACCAAATTAAATCAAACGCTAACTCAATCAAACCTTAATTCAATCCAACATTAACTAAACACCAAATTAAATCAAACCTTAACCATGTTCGATTCAATCACGATGAACCCTAGAAACAGAAACTTACCAGTGATGGAGGAAAACTGAGGAAGAAGAATACCTTGAGGAGTCAGTGGGTGAGTAGAGAGAGGTCGAAGGAAGAGCAACCCAATTGCGTTTCAGAGAAGATGATTAACAAGATTTTGATTTTGAGCAGACACAGAACCTACTGTCCGAGAAAAGAAATGGGAATAGAGAAGAAACATCACAGTTAATTTTGATTTTGAGCGTGCGTGGTAAGTGACATATCAGCAGTCAGACCACGTGACAAGTGACATGTCAGCAGCACGTCCACGTGGTAAGTGACATATCAGCAGCCAGTCTGCGTGGTAAGAACATGTTAATTGTTGCTCCACGTGACATGTCAGCAGTCACTCCACGTTGGAAGAAACATCACAGTTTCGTATACCGATCTACTAAGTTTGAACATATGATCGACCCGAACGTCCGGTTTCACCACTTGTAACTCAATTCTAGTAGACTTGAAGTTAGAAATATGTACTTAGGAGCTCCAGAGTCCAAA
>JAJJMC010028069.1:186263-218211 GCA_023531435.1 Papaver californicum
GGAGCTCCAGAGTCCAAATTTCGTATACCGATCTACTAAGTTTGAACTTATGATCGACCCGAACTTCCGGTTACACCACTTATAACTTAATTCTGGTAGACTTGAAGTTAGAAATATGTACTTTGGAGCTCCATAGTCCAAATTTCGTATACCGATCTACTAAGTTTGAACTTATGATCGACCCGAACGTCCGGTTTCACCAGTTATAACTCAATTCTGCTAGCTTGTGTTAGCACAAAGAGTTCTCAATCCGTATGAATATCTAACACCATATCTCCACCGTCCAACAAAAGTTTAGAATCATTACTAGCCGTCTAAAATCTTACTATCCGTATGATTATCAACAACTAAATCTTATACCATTAAAATACCTTCAATCTGTATGACATCAAATCTCGACCGTCCAAAAACTGTAAAAACATTAGATAGAATTTATGCTATCATGGTTCTTTCCTAACCAAATTTCTCAACCCATCTTCCCAAAACACTATCGTGGCTCCCTTTCAGCTAAAAAAACCCTAAAATTTTCCTCTCTCTAAAAAACAACCCACAAAGTTTCCTCTCCATTTACTTCTCCCGCTTAAAAATTTGTTCACACTAACATTCCTGGCTAAATTTTAAGGGAAAATTATTAGAATGAGTTCAAATTTTCTGAAATTTCATCCCCCCCACAATTACATCTATATATCTGTTAACATGGCTTTGATTCAAATTTTGTTTCGTTTACTCAACTATTGGTCGCAAAGAGTCAATTATCTAAATCCAAAATGGATGTGAGTCTCGCTCTCCTTCTCAATTTTTTTTTATGGGTTTCTTTTTTTCTGGTGGGGGTTGATAATTATCATGTGATTGAGTAAAGTGACTTTTCTGTTTCATTGTTTCATATGATTTTAGGGTTTGCTGATTTTAGGAATTGATTTGAGTTTAGGTGCTGATTTTAGGTATTTTTTCTTTTTGTTACTTTAAGCATGATTTGTGTTGAATATGCCTAATATGCTTTCTCTTAATATGCTCAACTACTTAATATGCTTTTAACCATGTTACTTTAAGCATGATTTCTGTTGATATGTTCATCTGCTTATCTGAATGTTGTGTTGAATGTTCATATGCTGCAAGTATAAATCTCTGAATTTACTGCTAGAAATATAGACTGTTTGTATTCTCTGAATTTTCTTTTAACCATGATTGTGATGTGTCTAGTTCATTTGTATGAATCTCTGAAAGTATGCTTCATATTCTAAGAATCTTTGAATTTAACATTATTTGTTTGTGATTTTTTTCACTGCCACGTTGTTCGCGTACAAGCTATGTTTGTTCAAGCATGATTATTTGAAGTTTAGGTCTTTGGAATGACTGGTTTAGTGTGAGATAAGTCGAGAACTGCCTAAGCTAATTACGTAAAAATCAAACGACATGTTTCCATGGTTCATTTGCTTTTGGTTTCACTTGAGAATTTCTAAATTTCTTGGATTGCTTCTTCTGAATGTTTGATTTGATGGTATTCATGGTTGAATGTACTTAGGAGAGTGCTGAGGCTTCTAACATTGCTAATACTAGTGGAGCTACTGATGTTACTTCACCTCATACTAGTGAGGATGCAGATGCTTCTTCCACAGATGTTGTTCATGCCCAGAGGGTGTTGGTACAGGTGGATAAAACTGGTTGTGTTATAGGTGAACATCAAGACAAGTTTGCTACCCGCTTGGATGAGCTTGTTCTTACCTATTGCCCGGTAAAATACAAGAGTTGGAGAGTCCTTCCTTCAAACTTCAAACTAGATGTTTGGAGAATGATGTTGGTATAAAAACCAAACATTTGCTTTTCATTTGATGTTTTATTTTCAGACCATGTTTGATTTTCTAAGTATGGTTTTCTATTTTATCTAATGAAATTTGAACTTGTTTATTTCAGCTACAGTACGAGTTCATTGTTCCAAGTCATTTGGTCAAGGATGTTATCATGGCCAGGTGTCCACAAATGTTTAGGTCATTCAAATCTGTGTTAAGAAAGCGCCTCGAGGGCAAAGTAACGATGGAAGAAAAGTTTAATGCATGCCCTAAGAATTATACACTAGAATATTGGAAAGAGTTTGTTACAAATGAAAGCAAACCTGGTGTTAAGGAACTCAATGCCAAATATGCAGATAACCAAAAGAAGAGGAAAGTTCATCACTCATGCGGCCGTGAGTCATATGCAAACAAAATGCATAAGCTTGTAAGTACATCCTAATTAGTTTTGTCGCCAGTTCAGTTCATATTTGGTATTACTTGTGCATAATATATTGTATGTACAGACTAAAACAGATGGGTTGGCAGCTGAGGCTGGGCGACACCTTGCTTAGATGGATGGTCAAACATTGAAAGATGGATCTGTAAATGCTTCGGCAGCTGAGACATTTGTGAGTATACTTGGTTAATTTTAATTAAATTTGTAGTTTACTTGTTTAATTCTGAAATTAACACTTGCGTTTGATGCATACCACAAGAAAGTGTTAAGGCTGCTAGAGAAAAAAGGCAGTCCCAAATTGATGCAGGTTTGATATCCCCTCTAGACTTTGAGAATGATGAAATTGCAGAAATCTTTGGCCATGACAAAGGTGGAAATGGTTTGGTGGGTTATTCTTCTCACATATCGAAGAAACAGGCATCACATGCAAGTCTTGCAGCTGCAGTCATTGCGGCAAACAAAACCCAATCTGATAACGCACCAAGGGTTGAGACTCAGCTGATTATGGATGAGACTATGCTGCTCAAGTATACACAGCGTATTACCAATGTAAGGTTTTCATCTATAAGTTTGTTATTTCATGCTGATTATTGTTACATAGCTAACTGTTTTGCAATTTTTCCAACTGTTTTGCAATTTTTATGTAATTGACCAACTGTTTTGCAATTTTTCCAGACTGTGATTCAAGAGATGAGAAAACAACTACAAAACCAAGCGCCTGACAACAACCATCAAGTCCCAGATGATGAGAATCCTGAACACAATTCAAATCCAGATCTTGTTGGCTCTAACCCACTAGGTAATGAAGCTCAAACTGTGCTTCTATATAATAGAGAAAAGATTACTGTTGCTACAGGGTATGTTGTTCAAGGTAAAGAGGGAGAGAAATGTCATGGAGTTATGGTATTGTCGGATGAGAGGAAAATCTGTTTAGAAGCCATTTATGATGGTAGCTGTCCTTTACCCGATCGCCCTCAAGCCGACAACAGAAATTATTTGCATGAATATATTGTAGGTGAGTGGGTAATTTGGCCGATAAGACGTATGGAGTTTGTGCAATATCCTTGAAAAGCTGCAGTTGTTCCAGTTTTTGTTAAAACATGTATTTATTTTTTTTGGGTAATTTTTTTTTTTGTTAAAACATGTAACTTCTTGTAAATGTGAACTATATTTTGTAAATTGAAAACTAATGAAATGTATTGCTTTTGTATTTGAGTTCAAGAAAGTGTATGCAATGCAGGTGGATGGAACTGAATTTTCAGTGCCCTGCACTAATTTCCAGTAACCGGCACCGAATATCCCGGTAACCGGCACCGAATATTCCGGTGATCGACACCAAATATTCCGGTGATCGGCACCGAATATTCCGGTGACCGACAATGAAAAATCTGATGGTCGGTCCTGAAAATTCCGGTAGTCGGAGTTGGTCATTCCGGTGATCGGCACTGAATATTCCGGTGACTAACACTGAATATTCCGGTGATCTGTACTGAATATTCCGGTGATAAAAAGCTTAACACCTCTCATTCTTATTACTTATTCAATATGAAAAAAAAAGGAAAAGGTCGTTTTATTCAAAACCCCAATTATGACATCCCTTCTCTCCCACTTCACACCTCGGAAGGCACCCTTCTTATAGAGAGAAACGCGCTTTCCACATCTTCTTAACCCGAAATGAAATGGCTGAGGAAAGGTTCCTTTTTGAGGGTACTCCCGAGAACAGATCCTGTGGAGACGGGGTGGGGCCTGTAGCTCAGAGGATTAGAGCACGTGGCTACGAACCACGGTGTCGGGGGTTCGAATCCCTCCTCGCCCACAACTGGCCCAAAAGGGAAAGACCTTTCCTTTACCTCGCACTTAAAAAACAAAGACGTGTCTATAGTTTATTGGTTGTTACATAAAAGTTTTTTTATTCTTAAAGACACGTGTCAATAGCTTATTGGTTAACATGTGTAATATATAAACAGTTATATTAATATCTATAACTGTCGTGGACAGTTAGCCTATTAAATTTCTGTAACTGTTTCAGATAGTTATAAAAAACAATAACACTAAATATCACAGCTTATTTATAACTGTCAATAACAGTTATTGAATTTCTGATTTGATTTGTTGTAACTCTTTATTTGAGTTACAAATCACACCAGATGGTGTAGTGTATATGATTTCATATCCCAACAAAGATCAACGACGGAGATAAAATTAGACTGTTGTTGATCGAGACATGACAGATAGAACAAAACGGACATACTTACCGCATGACAGACATGTCTCAATCATGCAAACTGCGAGACAAAAGATTCAAAGCATGACGCATTGCTCTCAGTAGCCACGTGTCGAACATGCAATAACATGGAAAAGATGGTACGGTCCGCAATTCTATATGACCGTACAATATTCATGAAAAGCTCGTGTGGAATAACTTAATTGTATAAAACAAGAAGCAAGGCCACAACAAGGATGTGATCCGCCCAACATGATATCAAATAAGACGAGAGAGGCACGCAAATATGCGGGATAAGCCTCATACTAGGATATAAATAAGATTAAATAGCTGGAAAGATAGAATTTAGGGGGACCCATGAAATTTCCTATAAATATTGGACTCAAGGACAGAGAAAGGGGTCGGAAAAAACTCATAAAAAAACTAAGGATTAAGAGAATTATATTAGGTAAGAATAAATAGCATACCGTTTAATCTGTTCATCATATGTAATCACTTAAATCATAAATAAGTAATCGTTTTATTGTGTAAATCTTATCTTCAAAACTTATCTTTAGATAATAAATTCATTTGGTTATGCTATTAGATTTTTAGTAATTACAATTATGTTACTAGATTTTTAGTAATCACAGTTCCATTGATAAATATCCCATCCCCACTTGTGCGCCGGTACTTACAGGGGTTTGCTTGGATTCTTTTCCATTGATTTGATTCTAACGTATAGACATACACTTGAAGGCGTTCAAGTTCCAAAATATATATCAATATGTAATCGTCGCCATAGAATCATAACCAAAAGTAGTCATGGCAGTGGAAGAAAACTGTTTTTAGGTGGATTAGGTATTTGTTTGTATTCTGTAGTTGCTGGGTTCCAAAGCCAAAATATTCCCTTGACAATATGTAACAATAAGCAAAACAAACCATTACAAGAACCACCAACCCAACATATTTACAATGTTTTTAGATTTGAACGGGTAATCTAACTCAATGTAATTTTTATAGAAATCTTTTTTAGGAGATGATGATTTTAAAGACTCATAACTCATAGAGTAGATTACAGGACGAACTTTTCTCTTTTGGTAATAAGTAAGTATGAGAATACGGTCTTTCTTTTGGACAAGATGAAGATGGGATTTAATGAAACTAGGATTAGAAATTATTCGAAACCAAAACTTGCAAACCCACTTACATATAAGTAATAATTTCACCGGTAACCTTAAGAAGATATCGAGGTAGAGCTCTTCTGGAAGGCTAGACATGGCTTATTCTCCTTCTGATTTGATTGCAGTTTGAGAGATTAAACAACTAGGGTTTTCGCTTTTAAATCCAGAGACTCGGGTTTATGGGCCAATTTTGTAAACGGATTCAGGGTAACCGGCTCAGACATTAAAACAATACTAGATTTTCGCCCGTGCTACGTGATAAGTGCATAATTTATATATTTTAAGTATCATTTCCTTATACTTATTTACTAGATTTTGTGTGAATTAATGTGTGTTATTATTACTTTTGTAGTTTATGTGTTTTATAAGGTTACATCTCTGAAAGAAGTGAAATTGAGCTCTACAAGGAAGAATTGTTAAAGACCCAGTCTATGTCATTCAAATCCAGGATTTCTACCCTCCATCCTATAGATAATTGAAAGACGAGTTCGTATGAAGAAGTTATGAGCAAAACCGTGAAACCAACTTGGATTTGGTATATGTTGGACCTTATTGGGCCTGCGCGGGAAGAGAAATAAGAATGCGCTTTGGGCTCGCCTTTGACGTGAAAATTAGGGTTTTTGTTGGTTTTTGAAGAGGTTAAGTCTCCTAGTTGGATAAGGAATCAAAAGGAAGTGGAAAAGTTTAATGAGATTAGGTTTCCTAGTTGGATAAGGATCAAGAGGAGGTTACCAAAGCCTATATAAAGGGAGCCTAGATACAATTTTGAACACAACTTCTCACAGATAGAAATTATTATTTTCTTAATCAATTTTTAATGGCTTTTAAGAAAGTCATGTCTAGCTAAACCCCACCACTGGGACAATGGAGGAAGCCATATTTCATAAATGAATGGTAACTATTTTTGATTCTTAATGACTTTTGCATTGATTTTTAATTGATTTATGATATTTCTTAATTAGTTGTGATTTTGTTTGATGGTGTATGCTGGGACTTAAGAGCTTTTGATGCGTCATGCTTGTGATTTACAATTAATATTTTAGAAATCTACTTTTGGCAAAGAAACAGAGTCAATAAAAGAGCTATAATTGTTAAAGAATCATTTTAGAAATCATTCAGAAGTGATTTTGGTGGAATCCTGAGTTCCAGTTCTTCCCAATATTATTAAAATCTTTTACTTATTTTCTAGTTTAAATCAAAATTAGGTCTAAAACGAATCTTCACAAGTCTCAGCGAACGAACTATTTTTACCACTTTTCTAAAACGATTACTATGCATCGGGCATATATAACTTTTCATAACAGTTACCTTCCGAACAAGTTGGATAAGAATTTCTGATTTGGTGTGACAGGGCTTCGTCCCGTCCCATCGTGACGGCTGGTTGAAAAGTTCATCAACCATTAATGGCGGTTTCACTTTGGCATTTCATCGAACACTTTGAGTGTGACTTCTTTTGTGAGTGCAACATGTGCAATTTGTGATTTGAACCATCAACACCTCATTCCCTGCAATGATAGATATTATGCTAACAACAAATGATCAGACTCGATCATGGCGTGGTCCATGGAAATTCCCAACTTGGTTGTCCAATGAAAGACTGAGTGGAAGTCATGATCTTTAGCTACTAGAACGAATGAAGACAAATGGTTGCCTTAAGGAAGTTTCCTAGAATTTTCATTACCTTAAGGGAGCACATTGCTTGCTAGAACGGTTTGCAAAGTTGCAAATATAGTATTATTCCTGATAAGTACGTCGATGATGTCACCTTCCATGGCTACTAGCAGTAGGGAAGAACTAAAATAAATGTTGTTCTCCAGTGATAAGGTTTTCACAAAAAAATGGTGACATCATGATGCTTTTGTTCCTTTTTTACACTTTTTCTTATATCTTTTCTTTTTTCCTTTTTTTCCTTTTTTTTTCTTAGTTTTTACAGGTAAGGTGGGTTGTCCCTCAATCACATAAATAACGGTTCGTCGATTTACGGTATTGTCCATCCACTGTAGGTGACGTTGACATGGTACAATTAAGTATTGGGTGCAAACGAAGTGTAATAATTTTAGAACAAAATAGCCAACATGAGAGTGGGTTTCTTTAACCCCTAAATATTTACACCAATCAAATTATGCCAAGTGTCTTTACCAAAACTCTCGTTTCACAAAAATCACAAAATTTTTATTTCGACCAATAGGAAACGAAGGTTTCCTTACCATTCAACGTGGGAGCTTTATTTGTCTAGGCCTTTAAGTCTTTAGATGGTCAGATCTGTTACATATTTTGGACCATGTTGTAGGGCAAGTGGCCGCATAATCCTTTACCGAAGTGCACATTAAAATTGGATCGACCCATTTTCAGTAGAATTTTTCCATGCCTTGTTTGATCTGCAGGTGGAAAATACATGCTATATAGTAGCAGATTCGAACAATCAGTGAGGTATATCTATAGGTAGATGCAATGCCAATAATCAAGTAGAGAGGTCTACAATGTTTTCTTTTGTCTATTCTACTTTCATGATAAGCCGGTTGCTTTGAGACTAATTGTGAATATTCTGTGATCTGCATAGGTTTAGGTTAATTCCGCAGAAAGTCTATCAGTTGATTGACCAAGTCACCAAGATACCAAGCAATGGAACTTTAATACTACTTCATCTGTTTTGTTTGATACTAATATTGTTTCTAACATTTTCTGGATAAGAATACCTTGCTATGGATCTGACAGACTTAGACGGAAGCATACTTATAATGGAAATGTCACAAAAGAAACTGCTTGCAAAGTCATTCAAAGCACTACCAAATACCAATCCTAACTCTACCAGCAACTTGAGTTGGGAAAAGTTTGGAAAAATAAGTTGCCTCCCACTCCCACTCCCAAAATTATAAATTTTCTTTGGAAGTGTGTACAAAAATGTCTTACTAGGAATAAAATTGCTGGATATTTCCCTAACTTCCCTAGTACTTGTCCTTTTTTGTTCTGTTGAACTAGAAACCATACATCACTTGCTTTGTGATTGCACTATCACTAAGGCGATCTGGAGATCTACTTACAATTAGTGACCTAGTCAATTATGTGGATGGTATTGTGCTAACGGATTGGTTTGTTACGGTGGCGGAACTAGAAATGTTATATGGGGTGCATTTGACCAGTTTTATACCTGGGCTTAAGCCTAAGTTTAATACATAAAATTTGGGCCAAGTAGAAATAGGCAATTCTGTTAGGGGAGGAGGCTTCTTAAGCTAGAGGAAGCCCAGCTATGCTTCCGCCCCTGCTTGTTGCTAACTGTCTTGGTGCAGAAAATAATGCTAATAATAACTATGTTAGAAAGATTGATATGGAATTATGGGATATTTGGAAAGCTAAATGCTCATTTATTTTTGAGAATGTGCAGGTAAAGGAAGCTGAAATAGCAAGAAGCACCAGTACTTGGTATAATGAGTGATTAACTCAGTCAATAACACAAACAAATTTGGGGAGTGACAGATGAAAATATGTTTGGTCAAGTCCAAATGTGGAAAAAGTCAATTTTAATGTTGCTTATTTTAAAGAATCATGTATAGCAGGAATATAACTAATATGTCGTAATTTTGTAGGAGCATGTCATGGAGCTAAGTGCATCCCTACTAATGCAATAAGCGTAGAACAGGCTGAAACATTGGCTATGTTTGCAGCACTAAAATGGGCAAGAGAATTGGGCCTTGGCGTGAGCACTTTGAAGGAGATAGCAAGAATGTAATGAAAACAGGAATGCGGTCTACTGGATTGATAATATTCATTTACTTAAGACTTTGGATCCTGGAAATGCTCTTTCACTCCAAGATAAGCCAATAATACAGCTTATGTAATAGTTAAACATTCAGTAGGTGTACATTATAACACAGATTGGAACAATCCATTTTCATAATGGATAGAGGATTGTATCCGATCAGATCTCTCTTTAACTTAAAACTTTAATATATTCTTTTCGTATTTAAAAAAATAAAAGTTAATTTTTCGTGAGGTTGATTTTTTTCCTTTTTTTTTTCCTTTAGCAAAATAAATATTACATTAGCTTTAGTTTTGTAATTCAGGTCGATCCTTTTTTTAACCCATATAATAGCGGAGAGCTCTACCATCTATAATCATTAATACGAGCACCTCCAACGCATAATACTAAGGTCATAAAAAGAGATATATACTGCATTTTTGTACCAAAAATCCATCTCTAGTGTTATATGAACAATTACGGGTAGAAAGTTAAATTTAGCCATTCCCCGTACTTATTACGAATCATACCGATGCACATGGTACGGGTAAAATTATAAAACAAATCGGATCGAATTAGTTTTAACTATAAAATGACTAATTCGATCCGATTTGTTTTAAAAAATCGATATATTTTAGTTCGATTTTAGTTTACCCAAAAGCCAAATAGAAATCATCAGTTCAGAACCAAACCAAATATATATAATGGTAACATATGATTTCAAATCATTAAAATCAAATTTGTTGATTTCGGTTTCAGTTGAGCTAGAAACTGAGCTAAAAGTACAGCCTTAAATACAGCTCAACAAATCAGAAGTGAAATTTCAGTGACGTGGAAGTATAGCCCCAGTTTCTTGTTTTTGAGCTCACGTGGTTCTCGTAGTCACTAAATTTGCTTAGTTGTCATCATCCTTTCGCCTTTCATTTCTTTAACTAACTTAAATAATTTCTCATCTCCATCTTTCAGAAACTAAATGAAGAAGACTAATAAGAAGAAACTAACTTATTTCCCACGTCTTCTTTTCTTTTCCTCATTCTCTCTCTAAAACTACTAGTGTCTGTCTCTTCATCACGAGATACCTGAAAAAGATTAGTATCCGTCTCTTCATCACGGAAAAAGTTTCAGGCTTCACCAGCATTTCCATCCTTTTTAAACCCCCCAAAACAACATCATTCTTTCTTCATCAATCAATCAATCAATCAATCAAAAATCATAATCTGAAATGAAGAAATTACATTTGTTAATCATTGTTTCATTACTACTCTACTGTCTTTGCTGCATTTCAATTCCAGTAAAAGCAATGCTAGATCCAATGGATTTCTTAGCATTACAAGCAATTCGAAAATCATTAAACGATTTACCAGGTTCTAATTTCTTCTCATCATGGGATTTCACTTCTGATCCATGTAATTTCTCTGGCGTTTATTGTGTTTCTGATAGAGTTATCGCACTAAATCTTGGTGATCCACAAGCTGGTTCACCAGGTTTAACTGGTCATATACATCCATATATTGGTAAATTATCATCTCTGGTTGAACTCTCTATCGTCCCTGGTCGTATCATAGGTACACTCCCAGATACTCTTAATCAGCTCAAGAATTTAAGATTTCTCGCTATCAGTAAAAACTTCATTTCCGGTGATCTTCATTATTCAATTTCAGAACTCAAGAATTTAAGAACTATCGATTTGAGTTATAATCAGTTAACCGGTTCGATTCCGAGGAAAATCGGTGCATTCCGGTCACTGAATAATCTTATACTCTGTCATAATCACATCTCCGGTTCGATTCCACCGTTCTTCTCTCAATCACTGACTCGGTTGGATCTTAAACATAACGAGTTAACTGGTTCTTTACCTCGTTGGTCTTTTCCTTATTCACTACAGTATCTTTCTTTATCGAGCAACCGTTTGACTGGACCGGTTGACCGGTTGTTAACTCGTTTGAACCGGTTGAATTATCTTGACTTGAGTATGAATCAGTTCACCGGAGGAATCCCGGAGAATCTGTTTACTTTCCCGATAACGGATCTTCAGTTGCAAAGGAATATGTTTACAGGTAATCTACAACCGTTGAACCAAGTGATGATTGGAACCATGGATGTGAGTCATAATAAATTCTACGGACAGATATCGCCGTTGTTATCGTCGGTGCAGAGATTATATATGAACCATAATAAGTTTACAGGGAAAGTTCCGAGGAGTTTGGTGGAGAATCTAATGAGTGCCAATATACAGATATTGTATTTACAGCACAATTATTTAAGCGGGATTCTGATCAATCCAATGGCTGAGTTTCCATTGAGTAGTTCAGTGTGTTTGCAGTACAACTGTATGGTACCACCAGTACATACGACGTGTCCGGCTACTGCTGGGACGGAGAAAACAAGACCGGCTGTTCAGTGTGGAAGTGGTTGGAAAGGCTAAAACAGAAAGATAAATACAGTATTTGTTGTAAAAAGGGTAAGATGGAAATAAAATTTATAAAATTTAATTTAATTTTAAGAAAGACTTGTATAAAATAAAAAAATACTAGATTGATCGAGGAAAATCTCAAATAAAAGAAACGATACGTCTTATTTTCTAAAAGATAAAGGGCAGTTCAGAGGACCCAAGTAAATATTGGATATCTCCTTGAGAATACCCTCGGTCAATCTACTAGGTTGTATAATATATTTCCGAGGTTTATCGGATCAGATTATATTAACAGAATGGCGTTTTGTATTTGTATTTGGAAATTAGAGTTGTTATTGCAGTGCATTCTACTTGCACTTGTTGTACCCATGAAATGGTACGATGGGCTTTTGTATTACTATTTAAAGAGTGAAGCTTCATTTTAGAGTGACTATATAAAGGATAGGCCGGGGAATCATGAACCGGGGTAACAATATTAGTAAAGTAGAAACTTTGAGATGTGTAAGATGAGTCTAATTGCATCCACAATGAGTTATTACAGTGGTGCTGCATCATGAATTGCATTCAGTCGATCGGTCTGAGGTACATTACTGTTCATTATCAATTCATTTCTATCCTATTGCATGGGTTTGTATGCTATGAATATAGTGACTAGTCATAGGAAAGGTAGTTCATGAAATTGACATCTCACCTTACTTTCACAGATCTTTCCAAACATTAAAGCCAACAACCCCATGGGATCAAGGGAGGGGGGGGAGTAGTTGTTGTTTTGATTTGGCTTTTCCTTTTCCTTTTTATGTTAGCTACTTCTGGTTGTCATTTGAATTGGAAAGATATATTGGGGACCAAATGTACTACGTGCATACAGTTCATCTATTTTAGCTATTTAACAATGCAAAAGCAAAGGTAGTGATCAAAGAGTATACAACCTATGATAGCGGCGGAACTAAGAGCCTATCATGGGGTGTGCTTAATTAGATTTTTATTCGGAGTTAAGCCTAAATATTAGGCTTAAATTTTTATGTAATACTACCTCCGTTTTTATGAAAGTTGAGCTATTTCAAGTTTTCATAATCTTAAAGGAAATAAAAAGAGAGATATTTTTAACTATTTTTTTCTTCCAGTTATACCCTTATAGATAATAAAATAGTAAAATCTAAAAATAATATATCTCTCAAAGTATGACATGTATATTTGTAAATTTATATTGTTGGAAAGTTTTTTTTTAATGCATTGTCAACAGGTAAAAGACTAACTCTCATTTCTCACAACTCTAGTGAAAACTCTACTGGAAAGATCATCACTAATTTTACAAGCTATCTCAATTGGAGGGACTAGAAATCCATTCCCCCTCTAACTCCTTTGCAGCACTAGTTTTAGCCAATTTATCCGCCACCGAATTCGCTTCTCTAAATCTCTGATCAAACACAATATCTTCAATCCATCCTTAAGGACGTGAATGTCCTTCACCAGACCTCTCAACCTCCAAGGCATAACACATTGCATTCTACTTAACTGCATAACAAATAAAAACATAATTGTAAAATTATTCATATTTTTTATACTAAAATTTAATAATAATAATAATAGTCAAATCAAATAGATTATTTTAGGAATATTGCTTGTTTAATGAAATAGTTCAATTTTTATGAAATAAAATTTTAAAATGAATTGTTCAAACTTTTATACGACGGTAAGTAGTATAAAATAAGCTTTTAAAAAATAAACTTTTGAGAGCTTTTGAGGGGGCTTGAGCTTAAGTAAATTAGACTCTACTTCCGCCCATGAATTTATCTATTTAACAATGCAAAAGGATAATTTGGATGGTTTTGTTTGGATACTTGGAGCACTTCTGCTTATGTTATTTTTCCATAAGTAAAAATTAATTTCAGTAATTAAAAGCATAAAAGTTTACTTAGTAAAAAGCCAAGTTTTTGCTTTTAGAAATTATTTTAAGATTATGTTATCAAACTAACATTAACATTAGGTTTTTTGAAATTGTTATAGTGCATCTAAACACCTTTAAAAATTGCACCACGACGCTTCTTAGTGAGGATGAGATGCATACCTACGAATATACCCTTTATAAATCGTCATATCTATTTTGTTTGTTCGTGTGTGTTACTAGCAGCAGTGTCTATGATTTTTAGTAAATGAATCTATCAAACGGGGTTTCATTTGTACTTTGATGATGAAGGTGGTACTACAGAAAAGATGCATGAGTTGAAGGGAACACCATTTTGGACACGAGCATGCTTTTCAAAGTTTGCTGATTTCTTTTGATAACTGATTGATTGATTAAGGATTTGGTTAAAGAACTTCTCAGTCTCCAACAAATCTTCTCCTTGACCATTATTACTTTATCCATAATCTCTATCCATTTGCATTGTCTTAATATTCCTTTTCATTGATTCAAAAGCTTGATAATCCCATCCCTTTACGGGTTTGTTTGGATATACCAAAACCTAATATTCAAACCAAACCCTCGTATCAAAGAGGTGATTACTACTGCATCCATTCAAGAAAAAGTGGCTACACTTCCTTTCCAGAGGACCAATTGGTGTCCTAACAGCTAACAATCATTCTTGATCAACCAGGAAACTGATGGGGAACTTTTATTTTCTTTTGACTGGAAAGGATAATTTTTATAAAGACAACTCCTAGTCACTAAAACAGTCACAAGAGACAAAATAAAATTACAAAGATGTGCACACTACTATATCCCTCATATCCATTTGTGTCAGCGGTCTTGGATCGTAACTGCTCAAGACATCATTTCACCGTCTGCTTGTGGAAATTATTGATACTACACAACATATAGCTAACCTAACGAAACCAAATAACAAATCAGAGTAGATAAATTAAAAATATCAAAAATATCAGAACCTCTAGCACAATTGAACAACAAACACTTGACACCATCAATATGAGCTCTAAGTTGTCTTTAGCTACGTTATAGTATAACCTATCATTTCTTTTCCTCCATCAGCACAACTGGTGGGAAATTTTTCGGATGAACTTTCACCTTTGATTTGCAAATGATAATTATACATCACATTTTTCACCTTGATCGACATAATGATAATTTATCATACATTAACGTTTTTACCTCATTGGCCTTCTATAGTTAGATTATTTTAGCAAGATTATTACAGGAGTACCAATTTACACGGGGATGTGCCAACGCAGTAATTCCTGCGGTTATGATAATTTTATTTTTATATGAATTTGGTACACTCCGTATGATTTGGCACCACACAACAATCTTGATCTTGATGGTTTATTTTTGCTGGAACCTATTCATCCCAAAACATTACTTACACTAAATTTACAACTTGCAATTCAAAGAACATAAAAAGAAAAAATTGAATTGAATTAATGTTAAGCACAATGAACACTGAATTAATTCAAAGAGGAAAAAGAATAACATAATCATCATTCTATGAACACGAAAGTTAATTACTTAAAGCAGCAAGGCAACAACATCGGAGCCCCCGGGGAACGTTAGGGTCGTCAATACAGCGAGCCCCGTCGTAGAAACTTTGTTGTTCACATTGAGAAGTACAATCCGACCCATCCTTGCATGAACCCAAAAATTGGCAATCATCAGTATAATCTTGTGGTACTACTCCACCTGCATTCACGTAACAACATTAATCTAACTAGCTGCCAAAACTAATAGACATATAAAATCACATATCATCATGATATTAAGGAAGTGGCCGCAAAGCTAGTAATGCTAGGTTTTTGGCATCCTGGTGACCCATGAGATGATTCAATAGATAACAAACTAGAAAGTAAAATCTGAATTTAGTGAGTTCAACCTACTCGGCATGTGATTCGGCTCCATCTAGACTTTGAATGACATAGATCATTCGACCATACATCAATAACCCGAAGAATTTATGTTGTGTTTTTTTGTAACAAGTTGTAAATCAAAAGTGATACTGTAATTATTTAGATGATCTCTTATAAAGATGCTATATATGGTGAAATCAATGTGATTTGACGTTTGGGCACTAGCTTGAAGTTTCAGCAGCTAAATCTCCTAAAAACGAACAGTCAAACTCATAAGTAAAAACATAATGAAGAAAACCAAAAGAAATACTAACCAAAAGCTCTGCCAGCATCAACAAAGGAGGTGGAGACCAGCATGAAACCAAAGATGAGAGCGATTACTACAAGATGGGATAGGGAGAAGAACTGCTTGAAAGAAGCCATTGATAAATGATACTATCAATATTTTGTGTCTCTAGGACTGGTTGTTCGAAGGAGGTGCATATATGTTTAGAAATTTAAAAAAGTAGTACTACCCACTATTTATAATTCAACAATGAATGTTGCCATTTTCAGTAGATAAGTATATGCAAAGAAAAATATATACTAATGAATGAGAATGATATCTTAATTGTCATTAGTGATCTTACAAAATCTTGGATTTAAGAGGAGAAGATATGATAATGTCACGCCATGTTAGGTGCATTTCATTACTTAAGCTGGTCCCCGAATGGATCTCTTAGTTGTTGAGTCAGGGTTGCCCAAAAGTGGTAGTGCGTCTAAAGTCATACATGTGCCGAACGATTGGTCCGAATTGGATTGGATTCTGTAATAGACTTCTAGATGGGTATTGATTTGTGTTTATCCCGAGTAAAAAACACTTGTTTATATAAACATTGCTGAACTCTAAATGACGCTTTAACACATTGCAAGGGAAGCCTTGATAGGAAGGTGTCAGACATATACAGATGCTGCCTTTTACCTTTACTCAAGTCTGTATAAAAACACCAATAATCAAACCGCTGCAAACCTGAGACGTGAGTTGTGTCCCCTGTAAATGCTTTAGATGGTGCTTCAGAACAAACGAATTCCGAACAATTCCTAAGCATCTTGGGATTATGCGCATTTGTAAGCTTAAGTTATCAGATCATAAAAAACTTAAGTTCTGAATAATTTATAATAGTTCACCTATTTTGGTGATAATGATCTGGTTACTTGGGAGGAGAGCTAGGCCTATGACAAGAAGATATTGTCCATTGATAAGAAAAAACAAAATATTCCAACGATTTATGCATCAATGTGCTATTACTCCTGTTGTTAACCTTATTATTTGTAATTCGTAAGAAGATATATCTAGTTCATCGATTTCCATACTTGATGATCAAACTGACTTCTAATTTCAACAAAATAAAATATAAATATTTGTCTAACTTCATTATAACAAGTCTCACCCAGTCACATTCATGAAAACTACTGCTTGCTAGATTCTTTTAAGCAATACAAAAAAACTATATAACACCGGGATGCATTTACTGAAATGTCCGTTTGCAGGTGAGGGATCCATACTCAGGAAGAGGCTTTCTCAGGTCAACAAAACTGGGAGACACTGCTCAGCCAATGGTGGAAGACAATTGTTGATTGTAAAATTTGTATGAACGCTACCTGGAACTGCACTTATTTGGTGTGAAATCACCATATTTTCTTTCTGACCCAAAAGAGAAGGAAGACAACTCCGAGTACAATAGCCACAGGGGCCCATTTCCGTATCAAAGCCTGACAGGAAAACGCAATTTTAATCAGATGACAAAATGTGATTCCAAATGTGAGATCGAGTAACGTTGTGCAAGTGGTTATTATCATATCAGAAAAACAAAAATGCAGCAGCAATATACTAAAAAGCCAGAAAATGAGACTCCGAGATTCAAGTGGATCTGAAGGTTACGATCATTCTATAACATTGTAACCTGCATCCAGAATTCAGGAAGACTCTAGAATGAGTTACCCAGTAAGACAAGTGATCAACTTTTGTCAACATGCTATCCTTAACTGTTCTGTTTAAGGAATCTATATCCTGCTGTTGAGTGAAGCCTCACCATGTGTGGTTAGTCCAGAATCTTTGCATCTTTAAATTTTTTTCATTTCTGATCGTCTGGTTTGTGCATGTAGTGGTTGTGCTGGTGAACATGTTCCCATGCTTTAGTGACTAATGAACCAGAACATCACACATAATTTTACAGTTTCTTACTAAACAATGCACATTAATAAATAGAGCCACCAGGGTCAAATTTTTGACATGACTATTGTAGGCTGCCTTAAGGGCGAGAGAAGAAAAAAAACTCAGTGAAAGAAGACATGCATATACAGTTCTTGAAAAACAAACAATATACAAAGCAACCTAGTCTTTTTTATCTTGTTTATCAAAATATGTAATTCAGTCCAGAAGATATTCAAGGGAATGACAGTAGCATACATAGTATATTCAACACATCCAAGCCAAAGAATCAATGATGGGGACAATGAAAGGCTTATTCGACTGTTGAACAAAGATACTAGAGCTTCTAAAGAACAACACATTTAAGAAACCAGACTGACCTGTCGGTTTAAATCTCTGGCTTTGTCTGCATAGATACGAGATTCAGATGTCAACCGGCTCGACATTTGACTAACCTCTGCAGAGTTAAACACAAAAAAGACGTGTTAGCCCTGCACCAAGGGTAGAGCAAATTGCTTAAAAAATACTCGAAAATCATAAACAAATAAAACCCCAAAGAAAACATCTACATAAAGGTGAACAACCAAAGCGCATTTATAACCTAAAGGTGCTTCCATGACCTTGAAATTGGTAAAGAGGTCAACGATGATAATACACAACCAATTTTGTCAACACCCTACAGTGCCTAGGAAATACTAGCATTCTAAGTTATTCGACCAATACTGACAATCAGATTACAAGCCCCGAAAGTAACCTTATCAAGACCATGTATATTTGTAGATAACACTAAAACAATAAGATGCAAGTTTTGTCTTAATAAAATTATCAATGATTAATCTGGAAAAGCATGCAACTCCATCAACCGGATGTATCAAAGAAGAAAGCATGACAATGCTTCCTTTGTTTTAAGCCGCCAAAGAAGTATTTATATTTCTTTAATAGAAGATAGTAATAACATTTCCTAATTAATCTGTGATCCTTTGCCTTTTCAGCTAATATTCCAACAAATGAACATCCATAGATCCTTTTTTTATCGAGGTTTAACAATGTTTCTATTCCCCACTAAGTAGTTAAAGCGAATGGCAATTCCTGCATGATTTGCTTTCCAATACCGTTTTGTATATGATTCCTTATAAACCAAGAACTACCAAGGAGTTAAACATGGTTTTCATCTTTCCCTGACTGGCTATTTGATCTCTTTAAATAGGTGCACCCTCAAACACAGGAAAGACGACTATGGTTTAAGCAACCCCAAAAATTAGCAGAAAAATATGAAAGTATGAGGTTTGATGAGTTTAAGGAACTTACGGTCCAATTTTTCACCAACACCAAGAACTTCTTGCACATTACGTGTCATTATCTGGTGGACTTCATAAAGTTCGTCATTCAGTTTTGAAATGTTTCGCTGAGTACGAGTATCCAAATACAGCTTTTTAGTCTTCTGAATAAATGTATCTAGCAAATGAAAAACAAGAAATGTCATTGATACTAACAAACTCAAAAGGGAAATTCGGAGCAACAAAATCATTTTGGGAATATTAAATTGGAAATTAACAAGTAAGAAATGCATACAAACTAACCAAATTTAATAAAAGCATAGGGTCTGGCAGCAGTTTCAATTTGATTCCCATTAACTTTTTCAAATTCACTTTTGAGGTCCTCAAGGTATTGAAAGGCGAGTTTCTTTGGATAAGAACGATCGCACATTGTTAAGTAACACACCCGACCTTCTATAATATAGCTGTACCACTTGGTCAAGGAACCAACAGAACCAAATAATACCACATAAACAGGCAAAAATAGAGCAGAAGAAAATCACAATAACTCTAATTAAAGCGTCAGGAGTGACACACTCAGACCTGCTTAAAAAGATAGGTAATAGTAATGGGTCACTTACAGAGTTACTCTTGGTAAAAATGGGACATAACAATGAGTAGATTCTCAAAGTGGACTTTCCTAATTTTCAAGATCTCTATTAGGTTAGTATTCAAGGAGCATTATTTAGAAAATCTTAAAGGATACTGAAAAACGAATGGACCAGTTTCAATAGACATTCTTGAAGCTTCATTATGCCCTTTGGACAAGTTTTTGAACAAGGCCTTAGCCTGTTGCTTGTAAAACTCAGCATCTTTCAGATCGCGACCATCATCTAATCCTTCAGCTAACGGAAGACCATCAGTAACACGAGCAATCAGTGTCAGTTTCACCATCTTTTATATAGATACAATTCTCTATCTTCACAACACCTGAAACTAAAAAATTGCAATCACGGAAAAAAAAAAAGTTGACGGTCAGACAAGAAATTTCAGCTGGATCACTTATCATTGATTATCTTGCAACTAAGAAAGCAAAACAATAACATGTAAATTTGGCTAGTTTTGCTCTTTACTGTATGCTCTAAAAGTTTTTTGATACCTTCGTAGTAGTCAGCCTATCTAGACATGTAAAATATTAAGAGGATGCATTGCTCATGGAATATCAAATTTGTCATCTCTAATTTTGTGCATTTCCTATAGTAGTCACAAATTAGTCTATAAGGTTTACTTACGACTTTAAACCTAATTGTGGAACGCTTAAGGATTTTTCAATTTTCCATGGACTCAACAAAATTTAAAGAATTCTTCAACTGTACAGGCTCATGCAGCAAAGAGATCTTTAAGAACCCTAAATTCGATAGAAGATGGAAGTGTTCTATGTATACCATCATTTCTCAGTCTTCCTAACCCAATGCAAATCTAAAGAAATCGCGATTGCAAAGTTCTGAGAGACAGAATCTCCAAATTTCAATCAAATACACATAAATCCAAAACAAACCATTAATAATTGCACTCATATAGCTATTGACATGGCACAGCCCTAAATTCAAGCTAATTTTTCACAGTTTTCGTTTAGATCGTAAATCTTAATGATAAACAAACAAAAAAAAAAACTCACAACTCAAGCTCAGATTCAAAATAATCAAATTCCAGATTAATCATAGCATAAGATATGAACAAGATCAAATAGTAATTACATAAATTTCTCAAAATAAATAGTACCTTTTTCTTAATTGGATCTTTCTGTTGGATTTTTAATCAGATCTCTTATGTCTTACACCTTGTTTACTTCTTCAGGGATTTCTAGGGTTTGACAATTGTAATGAAGATGGGATTAAACCCAGAAGAGGAGAAAGAGGAATATTCTTAGGAAGAGGAGGAGGAGAAGGAGGAGAAAATGTGAAGACTTCCTTCAAATTGAAGTAAAAATCCAGAAAGAAAGAAAAATAAATGATACGAAGTGGATTTCTCTTTTCGTTTTAAGACTGTACGCGCCACCTACACATGCGGACACGCAGTGGTGTTTGGACACACCTTTAAGGCCAGTTCCTATATCCAATAGGTTTGTTTGCCTAGCCAGGTGGCTGGACAAATAAACCGTGCCACCATGAAAAAAGCGGTAAACGACTAAGAATTTGAACATAGAAATAATTGTCAAGGTATCAAACCTGATATACGAAGGAATATGGATACCGTAATTAGAAATAATTGTGAGAGCATAGAAGCATACATGTTTCAGCAAAAAAAAAACAAAAAACTGGAATATGAACAAACCTGAAGGCCAACCTGTGAAACATTCTTACTCATTTCTATTGTAGTTCTCCATAAAAACCTTATACTTCTTCTTTTAAAGTCAGAGCTTTGGCATAATGAACATTCCAAATCTTTTTTATAACTACAGTGCAAGCTTTCTTTTATAATTATACTTTTATAAATTTCCAATTACTTGAATATCAGGTATGGAAAAAAAGTAAAGACACAAACGGAAGTACCACGATAGGCTACCTTTTTTACAATAGGCCATGGTAGAAAACCTTTTTGAAATACAAGCTTCAAAAGTTTCCCTCGCACCACACTAAGTAAATTCTTTAGGATTATCATCACAAGGTTCTGTTGTAGTTTTGAATATTGTTAATGGTCTTTTATCACACCATCCCCTTCATTTGGGAGTGGGGTCCAATAGAGCATGTGTACCTCTTTGTATAACAGAGAATTCGACCAACCAATCATCCACCAGCCTAATTCATATGAGCGTTTTGGCTTGCTTGAGAGCATTGAACTTTGGGAAATGTTTGACTCGTTAACATCATTGTTCCTAATAATTCTGTCTCAAAGCGGTCCAACTACAAGACCACTTAAGCTTTCCTCCATGAAATCAATGAAAGATGCAATACTGGAAAGGTTCCTATCCATTAATTATTTATTGGACGAATAACTCTAAGAATTTTTAACAGATCCTTTAACTGCACTCTATGCTGCAAAGATTAACAAGTATCCTTTGTTTAATTGGTTCTAATATCATGGAGTAAAATAACTGAAAACAACATAAAGGATGTGAGTGACTACCTTAATACCAATAAAATGATATTTTGTTTAACTTCGCCTGATTCTGAAAAAAAAATTCCAGCAAAATCCTATCCATCTTTGTTGCACCTCCATCTGAATCACATAGAACAGATAAACAACAATAAAGTCTCCTTCTATTTGCAATGTAACAAGTACAACCCAGATTATGCATCAAACTTTCTTGTTCAAAGATAAAATTTGAACTTACGATAATTATATACAAATAGGAAGACGAAGTAACACATTTTTCCTATGCAGACTGGAACGATTAACTCTAGCTAAATTCTATTAGAAAATAACTCATTGTTTAAATTAAACCCACCCTATTTAGATGTCTGCAAAAATATATAAGCAAAGATCTAATTCCGAGCAAGAAACAAGAGAGAGAAGTATGAGACAACAGTAAGGAAGTAACTATTCAAGGGTGAAGTGTTTGACTAGGATTACCCTGAGGCAAGTTTCAACCTTGATACAAATTGTTAACAACTACAAAAAGTAGTTTTTGAGCGGTTTTAGGGGTAGCAAGAGTTCAAAGACCTAGACAATGGACATCAACTTGGCATGAATCAAGTACAACAATGTTCTGGATGTAGATGAAAACATTCACTTCATCTAGGTATTGATCCACTACTAAGAGAATAATTCAAAAAATAATCAATTATGTGTAAGACAATTTTTTTTAATAAGCACATCAGAAGGATCAATTAACCAACCTCTATTTCACCGTCTTAAAGCATGAGAGAAAAGGATATTATACGTGCCACCAAATAGATTCAACTATTCGAGAAAAGAGATCCAGGTCGATCTTTTCTAATGTTGTTGTAAACGTGCACAAATCCTCCAAGTCATAAGAATAACCAAGAATATTTTCCTTCTTAATAGAAGGAGATTTCTTCCATTTTAATGAGGAGGAAGATCTGTTTGGTGTTTCCATTCACAGTGTCATTGGTTTCAACATGGGGTCCTCAAGAGTTATGCTAATAATCCCTCTCAAAATAACTGAATTTGACAGCCTGAAAGTTAACTTGGATTTTGAAGGAAGAAATAATTAGAAATACAACCAAATAAAAAAAATATATTTCAGGACATAAGGAAAACATTTTAGGAGTCCAAAAATTTGCATTCAATTGACCAGAAAGCATATGTTGCAAATGGGTGGATCTATATATACCTTGGGACATCATTCCCACATACTTTTGCGACCAAAATTAATCCAGAAACTATACTTTTATCCACACTTCCTCTGCTTACTTGTGATGGATTTTTCGAAGCATGTAAATAGATCCTAGATTGGAGCCTACTAGGAGCATGTACTTTGTTTACAGGAAATCCGTGCTCAACTACAACTGAATATAGCCTAGTAATAAACATAGATAGATTGCACACTCTTTTATTAGTACAAGCATGGTGCAGCTAACGACAAAACTATACATAACAAGTAAACAAGTTAGAACTTGAGTTGGTCATACCTGAGCAGGGAAACAGGATTCGCCGTGATATTTTTTGTCCTCCCAAGCAACTGGATTAACGTCTCCAAAACTGAATCCTGAACAAAAGAGAGTATTTGAGAAGATAATTGATGTAACTGAACTATCAAAAGGAAAGTTCTTTTCTTATACAGAGGAGTGAAGTCTTCTACACAGAAAGGAGAACTAGTGTTATTTTCAGCAAAAATAACCCCTACTGGGAATCAAAATACATATCACAGGCCTTTGCTTGAAATTAACCTATGAACATCAAATTTAACAAATATGATTTCAGAATAACAAGTAAAGAGAGATAATCATACAAGGTTGGTTGAGAGGAAACTACGTACTGGACAAAAGCCAAGAACATGGAAAATGATCACCAAAGTCTTTCCTCCTCTCCGGTAGAGAAAACCCATAACTAATCTCTTATTCCTCATCAAGTTCCTTGAATACAAGAATAAAACTATAAAAGAAGTCACACTACACACCAGTTACAACTAAAACCCTAGTCAAGAAACATAAAAACCACTAATCGTTAACCAAATCACACACTCTAGTTCTAATTTTACTAATCGTTAACCAAATCACACACTTAAAAATTTGAACCAAAGAAAAACTTACAAAACTACCGTGAGGCATCAAATACAAAGGTCCACGCTAGGTGAATGACAAGCTTGAAATCTTACTAAATCAACCAAAAGCAAAACTAAACAATAATGTTTGTATTTAAAAATAGGGTTTCATACACATAAAAATATGAGTTAGAAAAATGAATCTAAATAGAAAAAAATAAAATAAACCCAAATCATAAACTACGGATTTCATTAATAGATTGAAAACTTATACCTTGTAAGAAATCACATAGTTTAGAATCTTCGTGACCACCATCAAGAACCAAATCAAGTAACTGAGGACCATAATTTGATGGAGATAGAGAGAAAGCTTTAAAGATCGATTTCTGCACACAAGAACGAAATTGAAAATTATTAGAGCAAGCGAGATGAATAGTAAATGATCGAGAGATAAGGATTGAAGCAAATGATGAAACCCTAGATTGAAGTAAAAGATGAAATCCCAGATTTTTCCCAGAGAAAAAACCATAAAAGAGATATGTGATATATGTTTGTACATAGATAAGAAACTGCTGAAAGAGGTTAGATTTATCATTTAAATGAAACAGAGAGATACAGATGATGGTAATGAGAAATTTGCTTAAGATTCTTCTTCTGGGGTTTCAAATAAAACTGAGAGGCGAAGGTGTCGAGAGACCCACTAACAGAAGTTACAAAACAGACCTACCACACATAGCCCACTACTAGTAGATAATGGCCAAATATGGACTCCAATTGATAACATCGTACGTTTAAGAATGCTATATGATAGATTATATGAATAACATCTGTTTTGGATCATAACTGTCACTAAAAATGGAAGTGGCAGTAATTAAAAGAACTGTCATTTATAAATTTACACTTTAATAACAGTTCTTATATAAAACAATTCGATAACAGATGAAAAACTGTCACGATTGTTCAACACTATTGGTGTGAGTTTTGGTAAGAAACTGTTACCTATATCTCGTAGATCATTCTTTTGTAACAGTTAAATCATGAACTGTCATGGTTTTAAAACTTGAACTGTCACCAAAGCCCATATTTGTACTAGTGTAAAATTTGTATCACCCCCTTTTGTAACGGATGAAAAGTGTTACAACCCGGTTTTGCAACATCCTATTCATGTTGCTAAACACTAAATTAGATATAGTGTTTCGAATTCTAAAACCAAAAAAGTCAGAGTTAAATTTGGGAACTTAAATCCAAAAGAAAATAAGTTGGATGGTGCTTGGGTTCTCTTTTAGAAGTTGTTTTTCAACTTCTAGAAGTAGAAAAACCAAAATTTAGGTTGAGACCACAATTTGAGGATGACTTTTAAAAGGAAAAATGATAATTTTGTGTGAAGCAATTTTTTTTATTTCCGATCGATTTGTGGGATTAACTTCTGCTTCTATATCCAAACACTCTCTTATATTTTTTTGAAGCAAAATTTTATAACTTCTGATTGATGGGATTGACTTCTACTTATGATATCCAAACACCCTAAGAAATAAAACACATTTTGGAATTCTAGAAAATGGTGGAAAGCCAAAGACCCTAAATGCTATAGAGCTCTTGTTTGATTGTGGTGAACAACTAACTTACATTCTTGGGAGATTGATTAAACTAGTAAGTGTTTTTCACTTCAATTTATGCTTAATTATGTTGAAAAAAATAGACTTTTTAATAAAATTTTTTTTTGTGGTTTTCAATCTATGTTTAATTATGTCGGAAAAAGCATATTCTTTTTTTCGTTTTATGTTTTTAAAGATTAAGAGGGGATGATAACGAATTTAGACTTTGATTGTAAATCGAATCAAAAATTTGATTAGATATTAGTTGAGGTTTTTAAAACCGTTAAAGAAAAATTTAGAAAACTTTTGAGCGATATCATAATCACAAAAATAATTAAAGAATTAAAAGGAAACCTATCTTATTTTCGGTGATTCAATAATGAGATTTCTAATATTAAGTCTTTCGTTCATCTTTGATGAACGTTTATTAATCTAAAACAAGTTTAGGAGGCATCTTTGATTCATCAAACTGAACAATTTGAGGTTGAATTGCAATAATGGCTTATTGTTGTTGCTTGAGATTCCGTTTTCCCCATATTTCACCGCCGCTGCTAATAGTCTGTATTTCATTATCACAAGCAGAACATCGTTTTGATAGAGGAAGAGGGATTAAATCATTGAAGTATATGTAATTGTGTCTCGTCGAAAATAAATTCCCAATAATAGTCCATGTACAATATATAAATTCAATAGCAAAGGTCCATCAAAAATGAAATGACAGGGTTTTCCTGTCAAATTCCCTTGTCAAATATTCTCCATTCTGTCATAGTGAGGGATTAAAATCGATATGAGTAAGGCTTTTGATACGATCATATGGAACTTTGTCATCAAAATTCTTTCCAAGATGGGTTTTTCCAAGCACTGGTGTGATCTCATATATCAACGTATATCGACGACTTCGATCTTCATCCTTCTTATGGAAAAGTGTTCACTCCGTTCAGAGGGATTCGACAGGGGCCCCCTTATCACCATACATGTTCATTATATGCATAGATGCCCTCTCTTGTAACCTCAAAAAAGATCGCTGAGGATGAAAGTTGCTAAGGGTGGTTCCTCGATCTCTCACCTCATTTCCGCTGATGATATTCTTATCTTCACCAAGGATAATATAAAGGAATGTAGGAACCTCCTGGAGATTATCTCTGATTTTAACCTTGCTTCCGGCCAAACGACCAACTTTGATAAATCTGGTGCTTTCTATATAACCCAAAGGTACCACTCATGATGTGTAGAACCCTTGTGCGGATGCTTAGAGACAAAAAAATCAACCTCAAAGATCAATATCTTGGAGCCCCTAGTTTCTTTGGTCGTCAGAAATACCCGAGCTTACTAATTTTGTCACTAAATTCAAAGTCCATCTCAAATGATAGAAAAGAAAATATTTATCACGATCCACATTGATATCCTCCACTTAAAACACTATCCCTAATTATCTTATGTCTTGTTTCCCTATCTCGAATAAATCTCCCATCAGCTGACTCGCATCACTTGGGACTAGGGCTGTACATGGCCGGTTTCGGTTCGGTTTTGTGCCAAACCAAAACCGAAACCGGCAAGGTCGGTTTTGTCCAAAAGGTTTCCATAACCGTTCCGTTACCGTCGGTTCGGTTTTAGTCGGTTTTCACCCGGTTTCGGTTTTTTTCCGACGGGTTTCGGTTAACCGTTTGGAAACCTAAAATTCAAAAAAAAAAATCAAAAAAAAATCGAAAAAAAACAAAAAAAAGTTAATTCTTCATTAATCCATCCAAACAAGTAAGCAATTCAAACAAATAACATCCTAGCAATTCAAACAAATCAAATAACATCCAAACAATTAAGCAATTCTTGATGGATGCTGGCTGCTGCTGCTGCTGGCTGCTGTCTGCTGCTGTCTGCTGCTGCTGCTGTCTGCTGCTGTCTGCTGCTGCTGCTGCTGCTGCTGCTGCTAATGCTGCTGATGCTGCTGCTGCTGCTGCTGATGCTGCTGATGCCTCCTGCTGCTGCTGCTGCCTCCTGCCCAAAAATTCATTCCTCATCCTCCTCTATTATATGTATATACTTGGACTTAGAGAGAGTGTCCAAAAATTCTACAAACAAATGTACACATGAGCAATTAGTTAGATAGTGAATATCCAAAAACTCTACAAATAAATAAATAAAAAAAATAATACCTGAATTAACTTCTTCTGCTGAGTCCAAGGTAGACATATCAAGATCAATTGGCGTCTTCAACCAATTTTGAGTACAAATCAATGCCTCTACTGTAGTGGGAAGTAAAGAACTGCGATATGGATCGAGAATACGTCTTCCAGTGCTAAAGGCAGATTCGGATGCCACTGAAGATATAGGTATAGCCAATATATCTCTTGCCATTAGTGCCAAAGTAGGATACCTAGTAGAATTTGTTTTCCACCAACCTAAAATATCAAAAACAACTTTCTCTTTTCTTGGTTCTCGTTTCTCTCTCAAATAAGCCTCCAACTCTGATTTCCCTTCAACAGTACTGCCTTCCTCATCATCTCTTGCTCTTTCTGCTATAAGAGCAGCTAGAGCAGACTCTCCTTCATCACCTTCAAGAAAATCAGTGACACTACTACTACTACCACCAACATTATCTGTATTACTTGAAACATTTGCAGCATGAATAACACTTAATTGGACAGCCCAGTACTCCTCGAAAAGAGCCTTAAAATCCCTCATTACAAGTTCTATCAGTTCAGTTCTCAAATAACCACCAGAAATACCTAGCTGATTAAGCATAAAATCTAATCCCTTTTCCTTGTCTTGTGGATTCAACAATACAACAATAAACATAAGACAATTCATCTTTTCATAATGTCCCCAATATTCATTATACTTGCATTGCATTTTAAGACCCATGCTAGAGAGAAATGGATCTTTATGATTCACCCATGTGTTCAATGTTCGATGAATAACACTCAAATGAAACAAGAATTCATGTGCAGTAACATGAGTTGAAGCAGAGAATTTGACAGTAAAATCAAAAAATACCTTCAAGAACTTAGCAAAGGATCTGGCATACGACCAATCGGCTGGGTAAGGCGCGTGCAAGGGTGGTGGTGGCGGCACCTTATCAGAACTTGTTTGCTTGCGTTTATTTCCTGTCTCTGCAGCTTGCTTTTCGTACACATCCCAGTCTAGTTGACTATCAATAGAAGTACGAGAAACAATAGAAGTAGAAATGGAAGGAATCCGACTTTCATCAAAACAAAACCTTTTCTTGAATACCTTGTCATCAAATTCTAACCTCTGAAAAGCTGTTTCATACTTCTCAGCTGCGTCCAACATTTTGTATGTTGAGTTCCAACGGGTGTCTACATCTAATACCAAACCCTTCTTGCATTCGATCTTCTCAAAAGCGGCACACTCCATGAATTTATGCAATCTAGCAGGAGAACTCAAACAATATTTGACTACTGCCCTAATTCTCTTAATTGCCATGTCATACTCCGACATTCCATATTTCACAACAAGGGCAAGGACATGAGCTGCACATCTAACTTGCAAGAAACCTTTGACTAAGTCTGAATTTTTTCTCAGCACACGCTCTTGAAGATACTTAATGGCTACATTGTTGGCATAAACATTATCTAGAGTTATAGTAAACACATTCTCAATCTCCCAATCCAACAAGCATGCTGCTATCATCCTACCAATAGTCTCACCACTATGACATAAAATTTGGATAAAACTAATTAGTTTCTTGTGTAACTTCCAATCAGCATCTATGAAATGTGCAGTAACAACCATATATCCTAACTTTTGAAGTGAACTCCATGTGTCGGTGGTGAGGCAAACTCTCACTTTATTGACCTTAAAATAATTCCTCAATCTTTCCTTCTCATATGCATACAGTTCCATAACATCTCGCCTTACAGTGACACGAGAGGGTACCTTGAATCTGCTCTCAAGTACCCTACAAAGTTCTTTAAAACCTTCACCTTCTACCATTCTAAAAGGCTGCTCATCTACTATAATAAAGTCTACCAAAGCTTTTCTACATGCTTCCTGAGAAAAATTAATTGCAACAAGTTTTTCATTTTCTCCTAACCTTCGAGGTTCAAAAGTAAGAGTAGACTGACCAGGAATAGTCTTCAGATTCAGACACCTCTTCAAATGGTTACTCAAGGAGCTAGTCCCATTCTTTGCCGTGTCAGCCTTAAGTCTCTGTTTACATTTCTTACACGTCGCCCAAACTGAAGGTTCAGAATCTCTGACCAAGTGTTCCCATACCCATGAAGTTTGTTTCCTTTTCTTAGCAGGTGGTGCAGTGACATTAGTAACTGGCTGAGTTGTAGAGGGTTCTTGTCCAACTGAACTAGCATCTTCACTTGCACTGTCAGGACAATGTTGGGGACCTTGGGGTGGCAGCATGGGAGTGGAACTAAAAGAAGCCTGCATTATAGACAAAACAGAATTAGCCCTATGTTTATACATAAATATTCAATCATAAAAACTTAAGTCTGTTTTCATTGAGGTAGTGGGTAGTATGACAAACAATATTAAGAATTATGAATGAATTTGTTTTCATTTTTGAGAGAAATGATCAGTTGATGAAGACTTGTATATAGGGGACCATTACTTTCTTTTTTATCACACACACCAGCAGTTGAACCTGCCATTGCTCACAAAAAAGTACAAATTGCTCACAAAAAAAAAGATTGATTTCTGTTGACAGAATCACAAACCATAGGAAGAAGATACTTGAGAGAAAATTGATTATATAATTTCAGAGTCAGAATTACACTAAATGTTATCTTTAACCAAACTAATACATACAATCAGACTACGCTACAACAATGTCTTTATTTTTAAACTACGCTACAACATTCTTGAAACAACCCTGAACCCAGAATCTAAATCTTACTGTTACTGGAGTTGATTGAGAATCTATATCTTCCATCTTTGATTCTCTGTAGCAGGTGGTAAAGTTGAAACCTATCCTTCACTTGAGCTTTGCGGAAAGCCTGCACAAAACCAACTTGAATCAGAAGAGGAACACAAAGAGTCTAAGACAAACCACCTTATTATTGCTTAACCAAAAAAGAAGAAGCCAACAGGAAAAAAAAGCTTAAACTTTATTTTGACCAAAGCTAAAATCATATCCCCAGTAATCACATGGTGGGTTGTCCTCAAAGCAAGCTAAAGATATCACTATTTAAAAATTACCAAGACCAATTGTAACATTCTTTAAGAAAAAACATGTAATAACAAAATGGAAATTAGAATAAACAAAAGATACTATAAGAAATCAAAAGTAAAGGCAAGTTTAAAGTAAAAATGAGATCTAAAACGGCATGAAAACCGATGCTGGAATGTTTGAATTTTGAAGAATCTTGAGATTGATGCAGACAAAACAAGAAAGGTATGGCCGAATCTGACATATTGCTTATTAAAGACTATAATACCAAAGAATCATTTATCCACATCATAACATACGATACCTTAATTAATCATGAACTATGATACGTCCCAAGAACCAAAACCTATTCCTTGAGTTCAATCATTCACCTTACAAACACATACCTAGGACCTCAACGAATGCATCTCGGTATAACTTGGTACATTGGTTCATACTTGAGACAATACCATTTCTCAAATTATATTAATCGTGTTTAAACAAGTTTTATCAGGTCTAAACTAGAAATGAGAAAGTTAAGACTTATGATCAGTGTCTTGATGGATGGAAATCATCTGAAGAGTCTAAGATCCAGCAATTCACAGGGATTTCAGTGTGTCCCACAAACATTGGAATTGGATTCCTCTACCAAATTTTGATAAATCTGTAGATCCACATTTGTACTCCAACATAGTAAGACCTAAAATGAGCTACTTATTTATTAACAAGGTGTGACTCAGTGAACTAGTCTAGTGTGCTGAACTTATTAAACCCATAAAAACAGAGATAGCATGCTGAAACCAGATATGAATCAACTAGAACGATTCCGAATCAACTGGATGAAACATAAAAAACCTTCCATGGGTGGGTATCTCAAGTTATTTAAAGACTTTGATTTTCATAAAGATACCTGTAGGGTGCCAACAAGATAGCAGTCTAAGTCCCTAACATCAATACATCATACCTATGAATCACAAATTTGATAAAAATTAGATTAAAAACATGAAACCCACAACAGGAAAAAATTGAACAATACTAAAACAGGAAAAAATTGAACAAT
>JAJJMC010028069.1:218221-252276 GCA_023531435.1 Papaver californicum
GAACAATACTAAAACAGGAAAAAATTGAACAATACTAAAACAGGAAATTAGGGCTTAATACTAAAACAGGAAAAAATTGAACAATACTAAAACAATACTAAAATTCTAAAACAGGAACAATACTAAAATTCTAAAACAGGAACAATACTAATGCACCAATAGTAATACTACTAAAACAGTGAACAGAAAAATCAAACCCAGAAGTCTAAAACATGATCATCATTAGTACCTTTGATTTGCTTAATGAAAGCAAACCAGAAGAAATTGCTTAATGAAAGCAAACCAGAAGTTCGATTCATACCTGACCTGATCAGAAGTTGCTTCTGCTTGACTGCTTGCGTATGAGATTGAAAGTCTTGACTCTTGAAATCAGAAATCATTTCTGGACCTTCTGGTAGTGAATCTAGTGATGGAGCAGTAGCACTGGAGTGGTGGTCTTGGTGGAGGCGGAAGACTAGAGGAACAGAAGTTACAGAACTCTTGGTGGAGGCGGAAGACTAGAGGGAGGAACAGCCTAACAGAAACCCTAGAGAAATGAAAGTGAAGAAGAAAATTAGGGCTTCTTCTTCCTTATATATCAAGGAATCTAAGGGTCTAGATTAGATCCATCAAAATACAGATGAACGGCTATCATTAATCGGTTTTCCATGGTAAACGGTTCGGTTTTTTACCCAACCCAAAACCGAAACCGGGACTACCGGTTTTCCAATTTTTTTTCCATAACCGTTCCATTAGTAAACGGTTCGGTTCGGTTTTGGGCTATTCGGTTCGGTTTTGGCGGATTTCCGTGGAAAACCGTTACCGTGTTCAGCCCTACTTGGGACTCTATCTGCTCCCCAAAAAGCCCAAGGTGGGCTGGGGGTTCAAAAACTTCAGAAAATTAATGATTCGTTACTAGTAAAACTGGTTTGGAGATCGTGATGCTTTTTGGGATACTCATCACCATTGCTGGTGCGAGGCGTTATATACCATTGATCTTTTCATATCTTAGCCGTTTATATAACACTATATGACCTAAACCCTAATACTCCTCTCTCTTCTACACGGACAGACTCTCAAGTCTCACCACCACCACTCCATCACCGTCATAATCCTCTTTTTCTTCATTGTTTAAATTCAAGTGCTGGGTTATATTCAAGGCATTGTTGTATCTCTTGGTAAGTGTTCATCCATGTTCATATCAGCACCAAGGTATGGGATGTTAATGCTTTAAGGAAAGAGTCTAACTCGCCTCAATGCAAATTGATTGCGTTTTGTAGTTCATTTGAATGTTGATGTTCTTACTGTTCAAGTCTTAATTTTGTATTGCTGCAAGTCCTATTTTGAATCAATAGAACTCTTGCATTGGTGAAACTTGTTCTTGGCATATAAGCTGTTTGTTAGATTGATACAATGGAAATTTGTGTTGAATTGTAAGAAATTACAATAGGTGTTTTTGCAAATTTGTATACAGTAACTTAGTTTCTAACAAAAAATTGGGTCCAAAGTAGATTATCATTTCTTACATGGTTGTGTATTTGACTTTCTCTTTTATTTCTGTTCTTGTAGGAGGTTATAGTTGCTTGCTAAATACATCAAAGCTGAAAAGGAATTAGAATCAACGGAAATTTTGATCTGAATCAGGGGTTACATTGATAATTATAGGTAACTTAGGCGTGCATTTGCGTAGAAGCTCTTGATTCTTTTAGATTGATTGGAGCAGAAAAGAATGAAAGGGAATCCAAAAAGCAACAATTCGACAGGCCTGCCACGGAAGCGATTTTATAGAGCACGTGCGCACTGCAATCCACTAAGCGATTCACACTTCCCTGTTCCCGCTGCACCTTCCAAAGTTGACTATACCTCGCACTACCCACACTACTATCCTTCAGAAGAAACCTGCAATGAAAATGGTGATTCCACTATTGATTCCAAGGATGCAAGTCATAAACCCAGGTTGAAAAAAATACAATTTGCTGATGTTGGTTGTGGTTTTGGGGGTTTACTTATCAGCCTTTCAACTCTTTTTCCTGATACACTAATGATTGGGATGGAGATTCGGGATAAGGTGACAGAGTACGTGAAGGAACGTATACTTGCTTTAAGAGAAACAAATCCAGGCCAGTACCAGAATGTATCTGTGGTTCGAACAAATTCCATGAAATATATTCCAAATTTCTTCGAGAAAGGGCAGCTTTCGAAGATGTTCTTCTTGTTCCCAGATCCTCATTTCAAGGAGAAGAACCATAGACGCCGTGTTATTAGTACACACTTGCTCGACGAATATGCTTACACACTCGAAGTTGGTGGTATTATATATACAATTACTGATGTAGAAGAGCTTGGGGAATGGATGAAAGATTGTTTGGCACGTCATCCTCTTTTTGAAGCAGTTCAGGAAAAAGAACTCGAAATTGATCCAGTTGTGAAGCTTTTGAGTTCTGCGACAGAGGAAGGACAAAAGGTTGCTAGAAATGGTGGTCAGACTTTTCTAGCAGTTTACAGACGGATTGCACTATCAAAAATAGAAAACGGGGTTTAATATTAGCTGTTTTCATTGGGTTCCAGGAGCATTTGAGGATTCAGCATTGTTCGGTGAAACCAACAGGAAATGTGAAGATGGGATTGAATCCAAATGGGTGATGAAGTGTTGTTATGCACTTCTTTGTTTGGACTCAATTGTTGACAAATTATTGCTACGGTGAAGTGTTGTTATAGGCAAAGAAGATTTGGGGTGTTAATTATGATGAAACAATTTCCTCCGGAATTAATGATGTAATAGCCTAAATTTTCAGTTCAGTTTTGATAATTTTTGTTTTTTGCAAATTGAAATCGAAGTATTTTTTGTCTTAGAGTTACCAATGCCATTGGAAAGACTACTTATATTTCGTAGTACGATGTCTTTTGATTATGCCTTATATTTGGCTCGATTGGGACCAACTGTTGTTTCTGACTCATGATTTTTGTTCCATAAGATCTTCACAGAGAATTGATAATATGAAAGAGTGGGCTTCTGTTATTCTGTGTGTGATTTAACCTGCGCAGGTTGAGATACTAGAGGCTCCTTAGGAGGGCAACAGAAGCAGAAGATGCTGGAGGCAGAGCACTAAATAGTAAAGACAACCATGATGCAGATGCTGGAGAAATTCCCCAATTGTGGAATATACGGAGATTGCTAAAAATTGACAGAGGCTGTTAATGGAGCTCAGCAGTGCCTTCCCTAAAGGTGACGTGGGTTTGTACACAACTGCATCTCTGTTTTTCATAGTTGTTACAGTTGTTTATATAAATTTGTCTTCCGGGGCTCAAAAAGTTAGCTGATGCCTAGTGGAGTACTAATATTCTACAAGAGGGTTTCCTTGGTCTTGAAAATTGCCCAAACTGCAGCTTTGATTTATACATAGAGAACATTGAATTGTATACGTTTTCAAATTTTCACTGAAATCCCAGACCGTAGAACTCAACATAAATGTGTATATATTCGTTCATACAAAGAAAACATACAACTGGATTCATGTTAATGATGGTGCTAAAGGATTTGAGAACGGGCGCTTATTATATTCCCAGCCATTCTTGTCCATTTATATAATGCTTATCCTGAAATGGTTGTATTCCTTCTTGACCGAATAATTTCGACCACTGCACTCGTTGTTGTATCCATATCTTTTTGCTACTGAATTGATAGTGCAGTATTCGTACAAGGATCTTCCATTCCCAAATATGAAATCAATGGCTCCTTCGATGAAACACTTGTAGAATTAGTGTTTCCCGTGATGGTGGTATCCGAGAAACCTCACGTTATAGAACACGGCCTTATCTCCTGTTATTTTCAATGCAAAGTGCAACTCCTTGCATTCCTTTTACTTTCGGCTTTGCAATTACAGTATTCTACACAAAAATTACAAAATTTGGGTTTTAGTTTCGGTTAAAAACAAATGAAAATTGTTTTGTGAAGGAAAAGCATATATTTGATTTCTGATGTGCATACCTGAAAAGTTACTCCATTGGCACAAAAATAATCAGACTCGACATCGAGCGTAGCTGTTTTGAAAGTCCCTATTTCTTTACCATGGTCATCCTTATCTGAAGCTTTGGCGTTCCATGTTATCACTGTCTGGTTGGGTTCTATTCCGGTCAATGAATTATATGGTTTGTTTTCTGGAATTCATAGCTTTCCTCTTATAGTAAGAAATAATAAATAATTAGTACATAAGTAAATTACATGTTTGGACTCCCAAAGTTAATAGTAAAACTATTTTATTTTTTTCGTTTTTATTTTTTTATTTTATTCTAAAAATAAATTAATTTAAAAAAATGATAATAATTTTTTTATAAAAAATGGAGGAATTATTTTATAAAAAAAATCCGAAAACAGCAAAACGGGGGACACGTTAGAAATATGGCGGCTAAAAAGATCACGTTACCCTACATTAAAAGAGGTGATTTAATAGTAATTTAGTACAACCGACCTGTTTCCACTCTCTTATCTAACATTCCCTTTTCAAACTCAAAACAAAGAATCTCTCTTCTTTTCATTTCTTTTTTCTTTCTTTTTCCTACACTTATTGCATTCCCTCTCCTTCTTCCAGAAACTCTGACAATCAAACAGAGTGATTCAGCTCATACATTGATGATTTGGGATCCATACATCAATCAAACAAGAAATATTTCATCAGCAATGGGGGATCAGTAAGTTAGCTCTCTTTCTTTCTTTCTTCATTATCATCACTTTTAAGTTTGTAAATGGAAACAAAAATGGAACACAGAAGAAGAATAAACGTTATTGTTCTTCTTATCTAACTTACTCATCTAGGAGGATTATGAGACTGAATAAATCGGTCAAGAACTGAGTCAACTCAGAACACAAAATCTAGCTGTAAATTTGCTGATTCTGGTTATCACATTCGTTTATTTACTAGGGTTTAAGATGATATATAGGTGGAGTTGCTAGGACTATGTTGATGTCAAGTTCTGGATTCACCCAAATACCCATTCTTATCAGTTTCACTGGGTCAGATCGGTTTTGACTAGCTCTTACCTAGTCTAGACTGTGTTGTATTGGGTTGATACTTGATATTACAGCTTGCCTGATTGATGAGTGATTGGCACTCCCCGCAGATGAGGGTGCACACTGCATAGTATTAGTCTCCGGATAATGTGGTTATTGTTAACCTGTTGGTAACCTGGGTGAACCAGTCCCCTGAGCCAATTGGCTGGTTTAATTGGTTTGATCCTTTAGAACTGAGTCAACAAAGTTGGATTAGTAACAGTTAAATTGGTTTGATATAGATTTTTAACCAAATTAGTTAGTTTTAGTAGCAATGGACAAGAATTTAGAAAGCAGCAAGTTCATTTAGCAATTAGCGTTGAAGTTTTATGTTTTCGGTCATTTTTGTTTCACTGTCTAAAGCTGTTTTGTTGTTGTTATTTACAGCTCTGAATCTTATCCAAGAGACCACTACACAGAGAGACAGCCAACGAGAATGACATCAGATTCAACATCAATATCAACAACAAGTATTCATGTAACAGCATTAGATGGTTTAGTTAATGTAAATTCGCTATTTACTATTGCAGTTTTTGTAGGTTTATCATTAACAACACCCGGCCAACATAGTTTAGAGAACAAAGATATTTGTGACGCTGGTATAGATGTTGCTAAACGGCTCTTAGTTTTTGAAGTGGTTTCGTTTAGTTTCTTTCTCTTTTCTAGCTTAATTGCTCAAGGATTAAAACTTGCTATTAATCTTCTTAATAGTAAAGATGTCGATGAAGCTTTACGTGCACACATTAACATTAAGGTCCTAAGGTTTGGGATGTTGGGGTCAGCGATCGGATCAGTTATGGGATGCATTTTTCTGATGTTGTCGATGGTGCATGTTATTGAGATTAGGTTAGGGTTATTGTCTTGTGGTAGTAAAGCTGCTGTTCATGCTGTTGCAACTTTGACTACATTGGTGTCGTCTGCACTTCTTGCCTACATTACCACAGCTGTATATGCTTTTATGCATTAGAACATAATGTACTTGTTTTATGTACATTGATCGATAAGTTCAACTGTCTGTATTCTGTGATAAGTATAACTGCTATCTGCTAGATAATTTGTATTTCCTTACGGAGTTTTCTGAGAACTGAGGAGAACGGAACCTACATCTTGCACCAAATTTTGCTGCATTGTTGGTTCGGCTTCCTTATCAACTTCCAGAGTTTGAGTTAACAGGAGCTGTCTGAAAGGTTGCTATGCACACAACACTAACTCTGAGAACATTTGGTAGTCTCAACTTGAGGATGGCTATAGATGGATGAAAAATTATCTTTTGCAGAGCTCATTTTATTTTCCTTCGCATACTTGCTACCATGGATCCAATTCCAAACCACAAAATACGTCTATATGGTTTACATCAGATGATTTGATTATTAGTGCTTAATCTGTAATTTACTTCTTAATACTAAAATTTGCAAATAATCGTGTTTATCAAAGAATCTGAAACACTCTTTTTGTTGCAAGCGGCACTTGAGAGTGACTGTGTGAGTGACAGAGTTGTAAATAAGTGAGAAAACAAGTAGCCTGGTAGGGACTTGGGGCTGCAACTGGCAACAGTTTCTTAGAAGTTAGAAAGTCATTTGTGATGGGCAGACTATGCCAGTCAAGGTCTTTTCCATTTTTATTCATCTTATTTTTTTTGTGGATGGAAATCCACGGGGGAGTGTAACTAGTCAAGTCCCAAATTGATCCACAGAACACTCAAATTCTCTTACATTCTACCAAAATTTGTTAAATCTTAATCTTCCTACTCTAATGGCAATAATTGAAGGGATTCTGGTTAACAGTGTAACTGAAATCCTGAAGAAGTTGATTCCATTTATCATCAAAAACATTCGTCTAGCAAAAGGTTTCAAAACTGAGCTGAAAAATCTTCAAGAAACTTTAGAGATGATATTAACTGTGATTGTGGATGCAGAGGCGAAGCAGGTTCACGAGAATGCTGTGAATTTTTGGTTGAAAAGGCTGAAAGATGTTGCTTATGAAGCCGATGATGTACTCGATGATTTCGCTTATAAACTCATGCGTCGGCAGCATGAAACAACAGGCAAGCTAGACAAGGTATGTGACTTTGTCTCAAAGTCCTCCAACCCAATTATATTTGGGTGGAAAATGGGTCGTAGAATCAAAAAGATCAACCAAAAGTTGAGTAAAATTGTCAATGATGCGGATATTAAGTCTAAGTTGCTGCCGACTAGTTCTTTTAGTACTGCTCACAGGCAAAACTCTGAGCGACGGAAGCGAGAAACGTCTTCTTATGTGAATGATTTAGAGGTCATCGGAAGAAAAAATGATCAATCAAGAATAATAGACTTACTGATCAATTCGGCGTCAAATGAAAACCTTTCCACTGTATCCATAGTGGGTATGGGAGGTCTTGGGAAGACCACACTGGCACAACAAGTTTTCGATGATCCGTTGGTTAAGGCACAATTTGAACCAAGAATATGGGTCTATGTATCTGACAGTGATGGGGATAAGTTTGATGCCAATAAGCTTTTGCGAGTAATCCTGGAGTCGATCACCAAACACACATGTGCTGATGTACCGAATGTCAATGAGTTGGTTCGTCAAGTTCATCAATATTTGAGCGGCAAGAAATATTTGTTGGTTCTCGATGACCTGTGGAACGAGAATGTCCATGAATGGGAGAGACTTAAAAGTTTACTTATTGTTGGTGATCAAGAGAGCAAAATTCTAGTCACTACCCGGAGAAGCCAAGTTGCATCAATTGTTCGAGGTGCGATTTCCCCATACACTTTACAACATTTGTCTAATGAAGATTGTTGGTCTATTATTAGGCAAAAAGCATTTGCTCCTGGTGGTGCACTTGAGTCCGATCCGAATATGACATATATAGGAAGATCCATAGCAAACCAATGCTGTGGTTTACCTCTTGTGGCGAAAACTCTAGGAGGTCTTATGCACCTTAAAAATACGGAAAGCGACTGGGTCTCGATCAGGCAAAATAAAAATTTCCCGAGCACATCCAAAGATCAGAACAACATTATTTCGATATTGAAGTTGAGTTACGATAATTTGTCTCCGAGTTTGAAACAATGTTTTTCTTTTTGTTCCATTTTTCCGAAAGATTGGAGAATGAAGAGACAGTTTTTAATTCATTTGTGGATGGCCGAAGGATTCCTGCAACCATGTGAAGAAAGCGCAAAGTTGATGGAAGACGTTGGGGATGAATATTTCAACAATTTGTTGTCTAATTCATTTTATCATGATGAACAGAAGGATGCTTGCGGAAACATCAAATCATGCAAGATACATGACCTTCTGTATGATCTTGCATTAAGTGTTACTGGGAAGCATGAATGCTCGCTCTCGCTTGTGAAAGACATTAAGATATTGAAAGATGTTTCTGAAGTTCGCCGCTTGGGTTTGGTATTTAACGAGGAAAGCTTAACAATGTTTCGCGAATTCATGTACGCTTCAAAAAAGGTTCGAACTTTACTTTTATTTGAGCAAAGCCATAGTAAGGATATTAAGCTTATCTGTAGGAATAGACACCTGCGTGTACTAGACATGACTGGCTTGACAATAAGTGAAAGCTTAATAACTTCTATTGCGAGATTGAGGCATCTTCGGTATCTCAACCTCTCATTTCCTAAAGATTGCCATATCAAAGTACTACATAATAGGTCCATTGGTGCACTGTACAATTTGCAGACACTAGTCTTAAGTGGCTGGTATTCTCTTCGAAAGCTTCCAAGTGATATCAGGTTTTTGAAAAACTTAAGGCACCTTTATCTCAAGAATTCAAAAATTCAAGAACTGCCAAAGTCCATCTCTAGCTTATCTAATTTGCAGACATTAAATCTCTCGTGCTGTTTCAATTTGCAAGAGATGCATGCACATGTTGGAGCATTGACAGATCTAAGGTTCCTTAATCTCTCCAGAACTTCGATCAAGTGGTTACCCGAGTCCATTACTTCCTGCTCTAATTTGGAAAAGTTAAAGCTTCATAATTGTAATCATTTCGAAGAGTTACCCAGTGATTTAGGTGCATTACAAAGGTTAGCATTGCTAGATGTCTCGTTTACACGAATCAAAGAGTTACCGAGGTCTATAACTGTTTGTACCAATTTGAGATCACTGGATTTTCGATCTTGTATGGAGCTTGATGCATTGCCCAGGAATATTGGAGTTGTTTTGAAGCATGAGAGGATCTTGGACTTCTCTGATACTAAAATTAAAGAATTGCCAGAGTTAAGAGACCTCTGCAGTTTGGAGTACTTGGATCTTAAGGACTGTGCGCTCCCAAAAGACGTTGAGAATTGGACCAAGTTGGAACATATCAAGTATAAGGGTCACCGAGAAGAAACACCAAGAGGTTTAGGACGAATGGTTAACCTGAAAACCTTACCCGAGTACATAATCGGAGAGGGAACTGAAATCTGCGAGTTAAGAGGTCTCAACTTGCTTAAAGGAACATTTCAGATATATAATCTTAAGAATGTGAAGGGTGGCATTGAAGAAGTGCTAAGTGCAAATCTAAAGGGGAAGCGAAGAATTCGCCACTTGGGGCTGCATTGGACTTGTAGAGGTTTTGGTGATAATGATGACGAAGAGGAGCAGGAGGATGAAGAGGAGTACAATTATCACACTGATGAACTAGTATTGGAAGGGCTCCAACCTCACCCTAATCTGAAGAGTCTGACAATTGATGGTTTCAAATGTGAAAAGCTTCCGTCCTGGATGCAGAGGAATAATATTTCGGTGTGTTTACCAAATTTGATGGAGATCCAACTGCGAAACTGCAACAGATATGAACAGATTGTGGGGTTCATGCAGATTCCTCACTTGAAGAAGCTGATCTTATGTAAACTTCCCGAGCTGAAAGAGTGGGTGGAGTCGTCGTTAGCAGCTGCTGCAACATCGTCATTGTCTTCGGACAGCAGCAGTTCTTATCTTTTCCCCTGCCTCGAGGAGTTATTCATCAAACTTTGTCCTAAATTGTGCAGGTTGCCAGCTTTGTCATTTCCATCTCTCAAGAATTTCGAGGTTAAGCTCAGCAATCCCATGGTGATGAGTTCAATTCTACCGAACTTAACATCTCCATATGTACTCAAAATAAATGGAATCTTAGATCTTGAGTATCTGCCACGACAAACATTGCAACCTGCACTTAAGTATCTGGAAATTTGGGGTTGCCCAAAATTTCGAGGTTTTAATCCGGCGGAGGAGGAGAACAACAACATATCTGCTGCACCTGCACCCAACAACTCACCAATAGAAGAATCAGTCTCTCTTAGGGAGCTGCATATTCAATGCCCGGAAGAATGGAATTCTTTGTCAGTGGATCTGGAACGCATTAACGACCTCGAGATGATAAGAATTGGTTGGTTTTCTGACGCACCAGGATTGTTTCCTTTTTCGGCAGAGCAATTCTCCTCCTTTCCTTCTCTCTGGATAATTGAGATAGATGGGTGCTCTACACTCAAATGTCTACCTGAGCAGCTTCAACACCTCACCATGCTAGAAAATATAAGAATATCCAACATGCATTCTGACATGGGAGCTTTGCCAGAGTGGTTTAGGAACTTGTCGTCGTCAGTAAAAGTGTTGGAGATTCTAAATTGCAGTGGTCTAAAATGCTTTCTTTCTGAGAATGAAATGTTACAATTCACTTCCCTCTGGTCTTTGAGAATTGAAGGAATTGCAGAAGTAGAGGGTATACAACACCTCATCGGACTTCGGAACTTAGATATTCATGGATGGACAAAGCTGAATTCTCTTCCTCACCAAATCCAACACCTAACAAGTTTAACAAGGTTAAAAATTGATAACTTTGATGAATTAGCTGCATTACCTGAGTGGCTTGGAAGTCTTTCACCACTTGAAGAGTTGGAGATTTGGGAGTGCAAGAATCTGATGCAGTTTCCTTCTAAGATGACCATGCAAAGCCTCGCGAAATTGAATTTCCTATCGATTAAAGCATGTCCTCTATTGGAGGAAAGGTGTTGCTCCAAAACTGGGGTAGAGTGGGAAAAGATCTCTCATATTGAAGACATCTCCATCGAATAGACCAGGTTCGGCTCTTTCTTTTGCTTTCTATCCTTGCGCACATGTTTCCGTTCCGTCCCATTATAGCGTCAATGTATGTTTTGTTAACAGGATCAAACACTGACACCTTCGATGTATCGCCTGACAGATTGAGGTTTAGCAAAAAAGCTGGTTCAATGAGGAATAGAAGAATTCAAGCTGATATCTGGTCATGTTCTTCGTCGACTTGATTGCATTGACACTGGTCTGGTTTGAGGGTTGGCAGCAAAATGAACGGAAATACCTTGAGACATTCTTGAAATGGCTCAATTCTTGAGTTAAACTAGTGGAAGCACTACAAAACAACCAATGGTCATAGCGATGACCGAGCAATAAACAGAGAACAATGCAGTAGTATCAGCATTTTGTGTTTTTTGTTTAATCTTCTTCCAAGGGCTTTTCAGTATGTGATGGGAGTCTTTTGTATCTCATTGTACAACAATTAGGACAAATACACATGATATATGGGCATTTGATCAAAATTCCAATGGTGCTAATGGGGATACCAATTTGCTTGGGGGTGTACCAATATAAAACATCCATTGGTAAGGGATTGGTAGACCCCCAAGCAAGCTGGTATCCCCCATTAGCATCCTTGACCTCTCGGTTTTGACCCAATAGAACCCGACCCGACTATACTTTATACTGAGAAGACCCGGGACTACAACCCAACTTCTGCATTTTACCCCCTTTCTCTTCTTCTTCTTCTTCTTCTTCTTCTTCTCATTAGGCATTTAGGTCACTCCACTCCACTCCACTCCACTCCAGTCTCTTCTTCTTCTTCTTCTTCTTCTTCTTCTTCTTCAACAGGGGGGGGAAATGTTGATTCGTTCTCTTCGCGATGCTGAATTTCAAATAAGGAAAATCAATGGAGATCCTTCAACAGCTCTTCATTTTTGTATTAATCAAGCCCCTACTCTTCTTATTAGGGTAAGTTCGTTTTCTTCTTCTTCCTCGTCTTCATTTGTAGTATCATACTTGATGAGTACATGTGGTTTGTCAGAAGATAAAGCTATTTCCCTTTCAAAAAAAGTCAATTTTGAAACATCATCTAATCCAGATTCTGTTGTAACCTTATTTGAGAATTACGGATTCACTAAAACCCACATCTCCAAAATCATTACCAGGTATCCATTACTACTCACATTCAAACCTGATAAAATTTTAGAACCTAAATTAGAGTTTTTTAAGTCTGTAATAGGACTTTCAAGTCTTGACCTTGTCAAGGTTATATCAGCTACCCCATCCATCCTGACACGAAGCTTAGAAAAACATCTCATCCCTAATTTTAATTACCTCAGGAACATTTTACATACCAACGAAAATGTGATTGCTACTGTGAAAAGCAGTTCATCGTTTCTTCGGAATTTAAATGTAAATGAGATAATGGTTAATATAGAGATTTTGAGAGATTCAGGTGTCCCTGAATCTAACATTCTTAAGTTCCTAAGGGATAAGCCTAACTCATTTATAGTGTTAGATATAAGGAGATTGTACAAGAGGTTAAAGAGATGGGTTTCGATCCTTGCAAAATTACATTTCTTATAGCTGTCCAAGCATTGACATTTATGAGCAAATCCACTTGGTGTACAAAGATGAATGTTTATAAGAGGTGGGGTTGGTCTCTGAAGTTGAAATGCAAACAGCATTTAGGAAAAGTCCTCACTGTATGCTTACTTCTGAGATGAAGATAATGGGGATAATGAATATCCGTGTGAATGAAATGGGTTATAATCCATTAAGTATTGCCGAAAACCCAGTAGTTTTCAATTATAGCTTGAAAAAGAGGATTATTCCTAGATGTTCTGTTATCAGAGTTTTAATCTCTAAAGGTTTGATTGAGAAAATAATATCTATAAGTTCACTTTTTGTAATCTCAGAGGAGTCTTTTTTGGAGAAGTATGTGAACAAGTATGAGCAGGAAGCTCCTGAACTAAGGAGGGTATACTATAGTCAGTCGAACTATCTAGAGGAATCTGTTAGTATATCTGAAGCTGATCACTGTAAACATCTAATAAGAGCGCCAACAGAAATGCTGGGCGATGCCGATGAATACAGAAAGATTGTAGAAAGGGCAAAAACAAAAATGGCTGTTTACAAGAGATGGGGTTGGTCCCTGACCAACTCTGGACATTTTACTACCAATTCTGCATATAAAGCTCTCATTCAAGATCACTGCACAGCCCACCTCAGGAGCAAAAGCAATAACTAAGAGTTTGGCACATAAATATCCTTCCAAATCTTAAGATTTTTTTTTTGAAAATGTATACATAGCATTTTACCTCTTAAAACTCATTTGCATAACATAGGTTCCATTGCTGACAACTTATGCCCTTTATGCAATTCTGCAGCTGAAACTTTTGACCATCTTTTTTTATCATTGTTCTTTTGATAGAGTAGTTTGGTTTGGCTATTGCCCTCAAGCACTAGTTAACATATCTAATTTCTCCAGTATCAGAGAGTGGATTTTAGATTGGTTTCATGAGAAACCAAATGCTCAGAGAGCTGCAACGCATAGAATTTAAACCATTATCCTTTGGAAGATATGGACAACTAGGAATAAGGCTAGCATGGAACATCAGGAACATAATCCTATTTCAGTCATTCAACAAATTAAAGTTCAAATTGATGTTTTGAATCAGACACAACATTTGTTTCATAAATTAACAAATACCCCTTTATCTGTTATTAGTAGTTTTAGCAAATGTATGTTGTCTACAACTGATCTTTTATTATTAGAACATGGAGTTCAAACTTTTGTTGATGCCTCTACAGGGAAACATTACTCTCGTGCAGGTTGTGGGCTTGTTTCCTATCAATCCAATGGTCGTTTCTCAGCTACCAAATGTTGGACAACAGTAGCATCAATAGTTCTTGAGGCAGAAGCAAAAGCCCTCTTCGAAGTAGTAGTATGGGCTCAGGATAAGCAATACCAAGACGTACGATTCATTCTGACAACAGATCTCTAGTACAGACTATAAAATGATGAACCACATAATGTCAGCTAGAAAAAAAATTCTCCTGTAAATGATTGTAAAAACGGTTTAGAGGCTTTTCGGTTATCTTTATGTAAATATGTTAATGGGTTGCAGACGTGTTAGCTAAACTAATTAGAATTTTTTTTGTAACTCAACTATGGGAAGAACAGCCTCCTGAGTTAATAACATAAAAGCTATTTCCTTTTTGTAACTTCTAGCTTGCTTCTAAGATATTCGGTTTATTCTAAAAAAAAATTAAAGCTGCTGAAAACGGCTTCAACACCTGACTGTATCAATAAGCCTTTTTTACATCAATCTTCAAAGCCCATTTTGGAGTACCCTTGTTAGTTGTTACTATGGTAATTTCTAACCAGTTCATGATGTGCCACCATAATATGCACCTCCCTGATATCAAAGCAGATTGATTATCGCTAATGGGACCACCCAACACCTTCTTCATTTTAAGAGAAATGATTCTGGTAACATTTATAAACCACCACCATATGATTCTCCTTTCGGAAATTAAATTAAACTAATGAAAGTACTATTCACCTCCTTCACCAGATTGAATTTGTCAAAGAAATTCATCACAACAGTAACAAAATCATCCCCCACTATCTTCTAGGTGGCTTTAATTAAAGAAATAATCAAGTCATCAGGTCCCGGAGCTTAGCGATAACCTGTTAGAGAAAATAATTTTTTTAATGAATGTGTTATGATTTGGACTTGGGACATATGGATCAACAAGGTTTACAAGTTATTTTTCTCTACGGTGAATATAATGTAACTTTTAATCCCAGATATGGCAAATTAAAGATGAATGTCCTCTATATTACATGGATTCCTTAAATTTTAAGTATGATTCTTGGTCTTGGTTAACAAAATTTTTATTTGAGAGGGAAGATTTAGGCGGTGGCTAATATGACTTTTACATACGCATCGGTGTTACACATGGAAGCACGTCTCGCCACGCCAGGATGGGCTTGGGAGTGAAAGTATGTTCATACAAGATCTATCTTTTTAAACAAAATAGTTTTGAGTTTTTTCTAAAGGAATATGAAATCAATTTAAATTTTCTCGTCTTGGCTTTAATAAGGGCGTTCATACCGTGCAGAAATTTTTTTAACATTACTATGTGCATGAACTACGATATTATTTATGTCAATTTTATGACTGTTTTATGTCAACATTATGCAACATAAATTCGTATTTAACTGTGCATTAAATTCGCTTCCTCTTTTTGCTTATAAATTAAAGAAAATGAATTCCTCGATCGTCTGCAAAACATCATAGAACATGCTACTATCTTTCGTTTTTTTTTCTCTTTTTTCGTTTTGATGTGTGCTTTGTTTTTTTTCTTTTCATTTCATAATCCTTGATGTTAAGTTCAAAGAGTGGGTTGATTGCATTGTGCTTATACATTATATATCAGACAGTTTTATTCTGGACACATCTTTGATGTTGAGGTATAGCAGACCTTATTATTGATGTTTCCCCGTGGACTATTGTATTGGGGATAATTTGTTGAGCATGTGGCTTTGCCCTTATGTGTATATTTGTTCTTTTAGTTTCAGTTGATTATTTTCTAGCATTATTAGCTTTATCTAACGTTTGTTGTTTCATTGTTATGGTTCCAACAATCTTAACACTATAATCTTTTCTGTAACAATGAGAAATGATGATGTTAAAAGGAGAAAAAATTTAACGAAAAGGATTTTAAAAGATGACAATGTCATTTTTATGAATTTATACTAAAACCATTTGATAAGGGATTGAGTAACTTGCATAGGGAGACTAGGACACGATGGACTGGGTTGTAAAATTCGATCAAAGGAGTCATTAATGAGGCAGGCCCAATGTACAGTTTTTGCTTGGATAAGAAGGAGTCCACAAACCACATTTTTTTGAGTGTCCAAGGGCCCGAGCTATCTTAGTTTCCTCCAAACTATGCATCAGAACTGAAAGCATTCTAGCGCTTAATATTAAAGGCCTAATTGTTATATGGCTGAAGTCCAGTGGTGGAATTAGGAGTTTATCAAGGGATGGGTTTAACTAGATTTTTATCCGGACTTAAATTTAAATATTAAACTTGAATTTTATAAAATATAAATTTAGTTTAAAAAAGAAAGCTTTCGTGGGCTTTTAAGGGGTTTCAGCCAGGTAAACCGGAACCCTTGTGCTGAACATAAAAGACAACCACATGACTTTTTTGTTATGGAGCTAATTTGCTGTGGACAATGTGGAAGTCCAGAGATAGACATGTTTTTGAACAGCAGATGAGACAACGTCTTTGGAACATATTCACCAAATGTCTTCCAAGCAGTTTGAGAATTACTACATAGAGGAAGAAGAGATCCCTGCTGTATGGACACCCCGGCGCCACAAAGGACTACCACTCTTCAGCTGCAGTTATTGCTCGAGGAAGGGACGGCGAATATCTAGGATGTGAAACTGTCATCTGAGAACAGTCTGATCCATTGGTTGCTGAAACTCGAGCAGTGTGGTAATTCATCTTGCTAGAAGAGAAAACTTTAAGTGGACCATTAATGTTGAACGGACTGCTACCAGCTTATACAAATCCTAAACGTAGAGGTAAGCTCCATTCCATGGATAATCAGTCGATTGGTTGATATTAAAGATCATGAGCAATTATTTCCAGTCAATCAAGTATATATATATAATACGATATATCGAACGAGAAGACAACTCAGTGGCGCACAATCTCGCAAAGCACTCAGTGCTACATAAAATCCACGAGAAGTGAAACTTCCCAGCCACTCCTCCTTGCATCTCAGACATGTTGAGCTGCTACCTAGTTTGTGTTTATTCCTTTGCTTTGTTAATTTTCTTTCTTTTGCAATATCAAAAAATTAGAAAAAAAATATAAAAAATAATAACAATCTTTTATTAACTCGTCTAATAAATGGTCCAATCCATTTTGGATATTAATTTTTCATAATATTTGCTTATTGCCTTGGATAAACATGACATCTGTGATGTAATGCGATTTCTCTAACAATCATACTGGCAGACGCACAAATCACCGCCTGTTGGTCCTTGTTGGACATTGCATATAGGTATGGCTTCACTGCCATGATCGTGGGCACATTTTTCTCGGCAATCATCTTCTATTACGCATATCGTTTCCCATGTTTCTTGGCAAGTATTGTTTTGTTTCCTTGATTCCCCACCTGCATCAATTCCATAGAAACCAAAATAAGAAGACGAAATCAAAAAGTTATCTATATAATAGAGATGGTAAAATCGTTGAGAGATTGATAAATATACCTGCAAAGAAAATGAAAAGGACCAAGAAAAGGCATACGAGAGTGTTCTTATTAGCCATCCTATCCTCCTTTCCTTCCAAACGAAATTAATTTCTCTTGTTGTTGTGGTTTTTGGGTATATGTTATGTGATTTTATGTTCTACATACGCTAGAATCTCTATATATAGCACGACTGATGCAGATTTGAAAACAAAATAATGGAGTAATCCTGAAGATACCATCGATATAATGCACATTTAAGACAAAATCATATCGTGATTGATTTGTTGCCTGTAACGGAAAATTTCCAAATAATTACCTTAAAACAAATCATTTGTTGCAGATAACGGAAGATTCCCAAAAATTACCTTAAAAAAAATCTTGATTTATTGCAGATAACGAAAAATTTCTAAGAATTACCTTAAAAAAATGGGGGGCTGGAAGATCCGGGACACCTCCCGGTTATTGAAATCCATGGGTCTAACACCCCCAGACACCTCCTAGTTATGTTGCTATTGAAGTACATGACCTAACACCCCAAACACATCTTAATGAGTGATTTTTTTGGGAACCCCTTTGAATATGGGGATCCTTTCCCTCGTTTTGCTTAGGTCATTAGAAAATAATTTTTAACCCCCTATCTATATAATTTTAATAATGATTAAAACATCTTTATTTAATAAGAAGTTAATAATATGAGTTAAATTAATTAGTTGGTTGTTAGTTTTAGATTAAGAATTACAACTATTGTGAGGGAGAAGAAGAGTTTTTGAATTTTTTTTTGAAACTTAGATTTGGTGATTGTTAAATATAAAATGACCGATTCTAGTGCAAACTAGGAGAAATTTGAACCTTTAAATCATAGAAGAAATAAATTATTCGTCAATCTTCACAACAATCCGTAATGGATGATTTGTTAGATGGTGAATGTGTTCTTCTCCAAACTCAATCTCAACCCCAAACTTAGGGTTTTTACGAGATTAACGAAGAACATGAAGATTATAATGTTTAGGATACTCGGGTGTACTTGTTAATGTTTTTTTGTTGCTTGAATATGCATAAATTTAGTGAAAATATAAAAATTTATAGCTTGGCTTCGGCAAGCAACCTCTAAGTTCGACTAGTACAATGAAGAACACAGGTAGCCGAACTCTCTGGGTTCATGGTAGTAGCCGAACTATTGGTAATAACCGAACTTAGCTGTTTGTAGTTTTAATGGTAGTAGCCGAACAATATGATTCTTAACGGAACTTATAAAATATAAACGAATTTTATCTAATGGAAGTTCGGCTAGCTCGATAATAGGATTTAATAAACGAACTTGTATGTGCAAAACCAAAAATAAAGTTTAGTCAGGGTCATAATTGATACTTTACCGAAGCTTTTCAATTTACCAGAGTTTTTTCGTGCCAGAAGTTCGGTCAGGAATTATTTATTGCAGGCAGCCAGACATTTATGATTTCACCAAGGATTATTGGTGTCAGAGGTTCGGCTAGGTTTGATATTTTACTTTAAAGCCGAACATTACTCGGGATTGTGCAATTCTTAATCGAACTTCTTCCCCTTAGCCGAACATTACACAAAACATCAATCAATTTTACCAAGTACAAAGTTCGGCTAGCTCGATAATAGAACTTACAACAGTACTTATATGTCTAAAACCTAAAAAAAGTTCGGTAAAGCTTACACTTGGTATTTTAACCGAACCTTTCTTTGTTTTTCATAGATTTCAATGTTTCTCAGCCGATTTTTTTTTGTCAGCCGAACTATTTGTTCGGTTTGTTATTTAATAGGTTTTTTCAACCGTATTTCTTTTTTACCAAACTTACGAAATTCATTAACTAAAAGTTTCAAACTAAGTTACGAAGCATTAGCGTCAAATACAAATCAACTAACGAAATTCAAACCATGTAATTGTTCTAAAATGCAAACATACTGAATTCAAACACCCATTCACCATGTCGACGATTGTGACAAACTCTTTTACCATGTCCAAGTGCTTCGTCAGATTGGGTCTCATCTCCACTTGTTTCCAACATAGTATCAACAGCCGTACTTGAGCCTTCCCCACTTTGTCCCCTCTAGTAGTAGCAGCAGAACTTGAACCTTCCTTTTGTAGTCGACTCCTCTTGGCCGCCTTCATCTTGCTCGACTCCACTTTATTGTTCGATATGACCTTCTCCAATTCGTTGAACCTTCCCTTTGTTAGTCGACATAGGGTCTCCCGTGCATATTTTAGCCATCATTTTTCTCAATAGCTTCCTACCCGCCTTAACCTATTAAAAGTTAAACATAAAAACATGAAATTGAAACTGAATGACACATCGAAATTCATAAAGAGAAGAACTTTATTTACCACACTCTCCAACACCTTTGCCGCAAGTAGGCGTCTTCCCGGTTTCAACACCCTTATTTTTCGCCTTCGTCTTCGCCCTTTCCTCCTTAGCTTGTTGAACATGATTTATAACATAGGGATGAGTAATACCTAAATACCATTCCATGTACTCTTCTCCATAGGAACTTTGGACACTCTCCTCCAAAGATATACACTCATCTTCATCAATAATGTACTCGGCCATGTTGTTTCACATCTGTGGCATTGGTGGTGGCTCATGGTGGCTCATGGTGGCTCATAGTCACCATCCAAAGAAGTAGGTGAGTTCCAACAATATTTTCGCCCGTTTAACTATATTTATTCGTAATTTTAGATTTTATACAAACCACCTATTAAAATAATAAAATGATAGAATTAGTAAATTATAATTACTAATAAATATAAGTTAGACGGTAAATATGTATAAATTATGCTCGCACCACGCGACTGGCGAAATCTCAATCTCAGCAAAAGAGTAGGGGTGAAAAGTTACTTCTTAGCAAAAGAGTAGGGGTGAAAAGTTACTTCATCTGCACTCCGATCATCCAACACTTTCCTCGTGTATACCAACGGATCCTCTTTAGCCTTCATCTGTATGTGTTTGAACTCGTACTTTCCGGCCGTCGGCTGCACAGTAAGCCAACCTTTCTTCGCACTAACCAACTTCATCTTAGGGAAATGTCCGTACACCTACACCCAAGGGAAAGTATCAAGTTTAATAAAAGTTCGGTTAGAATAAAAAATCAATTATCAACCCAACATAAGAAAGTTCAACTACATATATAAATTCATCAATCATCTTTCTTATGTAATTTATTGGAATAAGTATGTCGAAGATTACCTGGAAGAGAGTGTGGTAACCTCCGATTTTTGAAGTATTAATCCGATTAGCGCTCCTAAGTTGGTCATGAAGGAACGCAAGGACCGCAGTGCCCCAAGAGTAATCATTAACCTTTTCGAGGGGATGCAAAAAATGGAGAAAATTGCCATCTACCCTATTTCCAGAAGTGTCGGGAAATATAAGGCTTCCTAGATGATACAACAAGCAAGTGGTGACATGTTTCTTAATCTTGTCCTCGTCCATCACCAACTCTCCACTCTCCACTTTCTTTCTTGTCCCTCCAAATTCTCTCTTCAAAACGACCAACTTGAACAACCTCAACTTCTGGAATGGACGACCCTGGTTATCGGTATCCATCAACTCAATACCAGCTTCAGGCTCCTTAACAGAGCGTTTGAACTCCAACTTGGTCTTACTTCGTCTCCACCTTGGCGCCTTCTTCGCTAAAACTTATAGATCTTCAAATCATCTTAGCATTATAGCATTCTTCAACACATTTCCCATCCACTGTAAGACCTGTGATCCTGCACACGTCGTCAGGAGTGATACACATCTCGTCAAATGGGAAATACAAAGTATTCGTCTCTGGGTAGAACCTCTCGGAAAACGCTGAGACGGTGACACTATCAAACTCGGCGTGTGCATAATGAATAACAGACCACATAACACATGATTTGACTCTCTCTACCACCTGTGGACACTCATACCCTATATCCCATGATACCGCCTTCTGGCGTCTCAACAGTCTAGTCACATTGTTATGATCCTACAACACTTCACCTCCATCTTCCAGCGCACCATGAGGTGAGTTAGTAGGAGTTAAACACAACTTCTTATCAAGAATATGTGTATATCTAGCACAAGTGTCTTATACGTCTTCTTCTCTTTAATAAAAAAAAGAGAAAGATTTCGTTGTGGATCTTCCTCCTCCTCATTATCTTCCTCTTCATCTTGATCTTGATATTTCTCTTGCTCTTGTTCTTCCCGACTTCTTTGTAGCCTTAGTTCCATATTTACCTGCCCCTAAGTGTTTATTGTGGCGATGGGTCGGAGTTCTAAGATCTTCCACCACCTTATGCTTAACTTTACCTTTCTTGTTGCCCCTAAAAAAAAAACAAAGACTACTTAACTAAATTCGAACAACAAATCATAAGGTTGGGATAAAAAAAAACTTCGACAAAGAATAACACACAATTGACTTAACCGAACAAAAAGTTCAGTCAACAAACAATATGTTCGGCTAGCATACATCCTAGTATTCAAAAATCAGTGTAATGTTCCTAAAAAGTTCGGTCAACAAGAAAAAAGTTCGGCGAGCATCCATCTTTTTTCCTCTAAAACAGTGTATTATTCGGTTGGAATGTTAATTTTGAAAAATAACCGAACTTTTAGTTTACATTTTGGACTAAAAAATTCGGTTGAAAAAACAAAGTATCGATATAGCCGAACTCCTAAATTCGGCTAAAAAATCTAGAGAAATAAAAGTTCGGCTAGCCCTAAAATTATTTCTCAACCGAGCTGTTCTTCGTGTTCTTGAAAAATAGAAAGTTCAGTTGAGACGAGAAGGATGAAACACCATGTTTCTAGCGAACTTTTTATTGAAATTATATTTGGGACCCTAGTTTTCATGATTTCTACTCAAATCAACAATGGAAAACACATGCAATAGAAAGGGTTTGTCAGGAATTACCTTCTAATTTGCATGTTGGGTTGATTAGGAATTGGTTCTTCCGTTTGGGGCTCGATTTCTGGTTGAAGAACTGACTCTTCAACTTCTTCTGGATATGCTTGATTTGTAATCGCCGTAATCCCAGGATTAGGTCGTACATCACTTTTACAATGTTTAACATGACTCATTTGTAGACGACAAGATTAATCGATGATGAAATTTGTTTATGAATCGACGATTAATCGTTTATGGAAGATGAAGAGGGAAAGATGAGCAGAAGAGTTTTTGAAAGAAAAAAATTTGATTAAGAATTATGATTTTATTTTAGGATTTATGTTTATATTTGTTTTGGTTTGGGTGATTATTTGAGTGGTTATATTATATTAGGATAAAATTAACGAAGGGTAACTTAGTTATTTCATACTATAAGGATACCCTTTAACTTTATATGGCATATAGACTAAGTAGATAAGGATCCCCTCATAAATGAGCAGGTTCCTTAAAAATCTTTCCTCCTAATTCTGTTGCTAGTAAAGCCCATGGGCCTAACACCCCCCACATACCTCCCAGTATCATCGCTATTAAAGCATGGGCTTAACTAACTTCAATAAACGGTACGACGATGTGGTACTAATCACAAACAGTCGCCTCCTTGTGGGATATTGAGGAAAAGGGAATATTGTGAAAGGGTGCGCTTGTAAATTCACTCTAAGTGGTCAAGTCAAAATCTTTCCAAGACCCATAATTGACCGGTCAGGTCTTTTAATGGCTTCAAAACCTTCTGGATAACATGAGACTATGTGAAGAGGAGCTGCTGAACCTCAAAAGCAAAGGTAACCCCGTAAACCCTAAATTATCTCTTATATAATAATTCAGTAACATAATTACTGTAAGTAATTGCTTATAATTCATAGCTAGAGCTCAAACTGAATCCCCCTTTCTTTTGCTTGTTTTTTTTTCATGCATTTTGAATCCCCTCCATTTGTGTTTTTGAAGTAATCAAACCATACTGACATTAAATTTTCAGATTCCTCTGAGATTAAACACTTGATATTGGTTGAATTGTGTAGAGGATGAATTCTTCTTGCCTGATTGTGGATAAATGTCTCCACTCATCTTCATTTGTGAAACTTACTAAACTATTATCACAGCGTAAGTGTCTAATACTCTTTAAGTTCACAGTTGTGTACCTAGAAGGATTATATGCTCATGGAATCGTGTAGAGATTAGCACGGTGGGGGTTTGTGGAATACATCATTTGTATATTCTCATTGCTAGTGGATGGAAAAGGAGACGCCTTTCAATATGCTTATTTAGTCATTGTTCTTGATAGTCTTGTCTTTATTGAAACAGAGCAGATAAACAGCAATCGAGGAAGACTGTTGTATTGGCATCAAATGAGGAGTTCTCCGGTGGAAGGCGTGTTATTTTGGGGAGTGCTGGGGCATTGTTGCTTCCAATTTTAACCCTTGATTGTGGCTTCACACCATTACTAGTTAGAGCAGAAGAGAAGGTAAACCCAAAAGGCCTAAATGAGGATGAGGGGGATAAGGGAATCTTGGATAGCATGAAAACCTTGTTTGATCCAAATGAGAAGACGAAGTCAGGAAAAGTGCTGCCAAAGGCGTACTTGAAGACTGCGAGGGAAGTTGTGAAGACTCTGCGTGAATCGTTGGAGGAAGATCCGAAAGATAATGCCAAATTCAGACGGACTGCAGATGCGGCAAAGGAGTCTATTCGTGAGTATTTGAGCAATTGGAGAGGCCAGAAGTCGGTGGTGTCTGAGGTAAGTGTATCTTTTTTGTGGTGTTCGTTACTTTACTTGTTTCGGGTTCGTAATTAGTGTTATCGTTATTGATAATTTAACTTTTGTTTGACCGATTAGGTTATGCATACACTAAATTGAAGGAGAGAAATTGGACAAAAACATATATAGTCATATAGATATGATATCCTAGGTGCGAACGTCTTCGTACTGGAGCACATTCTTGTATACTAGCAAGTCAGTCTAGTCTTTTGGTTCAGGTGTGCTTATGAGATTGACCTGCACATAGAGTAAAAATGTTCAATGAGTAATATTGGCATTTATCAGTGTGTAATGTAAACATAGTGTGTATCGTCATTATAATACAAAGTTAAAGGATTTGGTGCAAGAGCAGCATGACTGTTTTCATTAATCAGGTGTGTTGGGATTTCGGTTTTTCCTTTCTTTTGTTGCGAGTAAAATTGAACTGTTGTTCACCTAAGACTTAAGTTTAAACCGTGACCAAGATATGCTAACCTGATGTTCGAAAGATCAGATATATGTACTATTTCCAGTGCCATCTGAAATTCTAATATGCTCTATCTTTCTGTCTGTGGTATTAGAGTATAAGACGCATCTTTCTGTAATTTTGTTGGAAATAATTGTGAACGATCAATGATGTTGGTATCCAATTATTAAACATTTGATCACTTTCCTTTGCAGGAATCTTATATGGCACTCGAGAAAGCAATTAGGGCATTGGCTGGCTTCTATTCAAAGGCAGGTCCTTCGGCTCAGCTTCCTGAAGATGTGAAATTGCATATTCTGGATGATTTGAACACTGCAGATTTATCTCTATAGTATTTCTTCATCTGTATAAAATTCATTTTTGAACAACTATGACTCCGACCTTGTTATTTTCAACCATTGGAAAGTGAAACCCCGGTACTAACAAACAGACTGGCAATGTAACTTCAGACAATTTTTGTGCTACCACCAGTGTAAGAGCATCTCTAATGGTGGGTCAAGGTCCACACAGTTCACCGATCAGTCTCTCCTCTTTACAGGTAAAAGCAGGTATCTAACAAGCTCAAACGGAATGGGCAACTCATTTAGGCCGATAAGGTCTGTTCCGACTTGCCTGGTCCATCTTAAGCAGAAATTCGGCATCAAGTGAATCGAAGTTGACATTGTACTGGGAGATCACTACAATTAAGCAAATCCTTGTTTATTAAGAAAACCAATCAAATCACATTCTTGACAGAAAGAAAGGGCTACAAAATAAAACTTTTGGGAGGCTTACATCACCCTTCTTCCATTTTATTACACAAAAAACAAGTACAGAAACGAAATCACAATGCATAGTGAATCTATGCCGTCTTCAAACAGTAGTCATGCTGCCATGGTGCGCGATAACCAGCAACCTTGTTACGCTTTAGCTTTGTTGTCGAGTACGTATTTGGTGATTGCTCTGGCCATACCGTACATAGAATCAACAGTGACAGCAGATGCATTAGCTTCGAATTGGCTGTCGATGTCAACAGTAACGGATGATCTAATGATGCAAGAATCCTTGTCCTTTGGTAGTATTTCGAAGGTGATTTCATGCAATTTAAACCCTATACCAAGAAATCCTCCTTCAACTTGTGTGACTTGCTTCACCATTTTACCGTCATCAATTTTGGTGAACTTTTCTTTCCATTCATGTGGCCCAGGTATTCCTATTAGATTAGAATAACAAAATTCATCAGTATGTCGTCGGGGCGGAGCTAAAAAATCTCCTATGGGTAGGTAATATTTTTTTTGAGGATAGATAAAAAAAAAAAAAGCTAAAAAGAGCTTATGATTGGCAAAAATAGAATTGGGAGCCAGCCCATGGTAGGCAATCCGCCCCTGACTATGGTTAAAAAATTAATCAAGAACCAGAATATTATGAACATACTATTGAAAAATTTGTAGAACTAAATAAACATACCTTGAGACAAAATGATATGTAAGACTGTACCAACACCACCATCACCTTCGACTATTTCGAGTACCTCGAATAGGCCTGGCTGGAGACTGCTAACGTAGTTAGGAAGATTCTTGTCACCGTAGACAGCCCAAATTTCATCGGCTGATGCTCCAACGACGTCGAACTCGTTTGTTACGTGCCCACGCATATTTTTTTTCTTTGGTTAACTGAAAACTAATTTGATTTAGCAAGAAACTTATGAATTGTTCGGCACTAAGGAAGGAGTTGGAAAGTATTGTGTAGGTTTTCAGTATCCATTGTCTTATATAGCTTTTTTAGCATCGCAAAGGACGTTTGTTTAAATCATTGAAAATAAAGTTTCAATTATAATTAGAAAATTAGAAAGACTAAACTTGTTATTATTAGCTTCTTAATTGATTAATTTATGATAATCCTATATTGAACTTGTCATTGTTAACTTCTTGATTGATTAATCATTTGTATATATACTAAGCATCAATTATAATTTTATTCTGTACTTTAAGGAGTCATTATTAATCGACCAACCGGAAGATAAGATCACGAATTGTAGCAGCCGGATGAAACATATTCAAATGGGCGCAAAAATTGAAGTTTAGCTGATTAAGGTCGCCGGTGGCGTGGGGTTCACCGATTGCCAGTTTTTTATTCTTCTTTTTGCTTACCCACCGTGGCGGCTAGAGCAAGTGGTGACATTATTAGTATTTCTTCCGAGTTTCGGGTTTTCTTCCAAATTGATTGTTAGTTGTTTATTATTGCCTGCCTCGTGCCTTAAAAGTTCTTTTTCTTTGTATTGTTGTATAAATGATTTTTTATTTATCTTTAAACAACAAAACTGCAAGTTGTACATGGCTAATTCACTAGAAAATGAATTGCGATTGTGCGGACGTTTTTCGGCACAAGTCCTACAACTTCACCCTTACCGAAATTTTTACTAGTGATTGCGGGATAATTAAAGAAATAGGTTGAAAGTTTACCACATCGCCATAAAAAATAAGTAATAATTATGTATTAAACTATTTATTTTTTTATCATTTAGATGTACTAACTATTACTATTTACAATAATTAATTGTTGTATTTTACGTTTAAGTGTTTATAATAGTCTTAAAGAGCAGTGCAAGACTCTCAACTAAAGATAACAAAATTAGTGGGTACATGAGAAAGAGTGTAAATTAGAACACCACAATATTTACGATGTTTTAGAGTATTTTTGTCGATGGTAATTTGGGGTGCATTCAATATGTAAGTTTGTTTATGGATGTGAAATTAATTTTTTTTAATTTAAGAAGATTAAAAGAAACATTCCCAAGACTCCAATCATAAAATCATTTATTTTTTAATTGAGAACATTTTTAATCATTAATCTAAATTAGATATTTAATCATATCATAATAATCGTTGATAATGATGACTAAAATGTTTAATCCTCTAGCAAAACCTAAGTAAATAGAGGATAACTTTGAGGATGTCTACATAACTACCTTACACATCGTCTTCACATTGAAAATATTTTAGTTAAAACATCAAAAATCTTAGGTGGACTTAAGTTTATGACTTTTTTAATGTCACATTGGAGATCTCCAACAACGGGTGTAAAAAAATCCTACGTAGGGGTCTTATTAAGACCTTTATTTAGTAGGTTTTACAAATATAGTAAACATAGGACCCTAGAACTAATAAACTATCTTCTTCTATAGTATATGGATTAATTAAACCTTAGAATATCTTATATGATCAATAAAATCTTAACCGTTTAGTTTTATTTTAAATAATTATTAAAGAAAAAAAATAGGGAAAAAATGACATGAAAGTTTTAACCAAAAGTTTAGTTTAGACTTTCTCTAAAACCTTTGTATTTAATATATCATCCTTCCTACTTTGTAGGATCTACTGTTTAAGATGATTTATCTTAAATATATGGAGTTCTAAAATCTCATGTCATAAAAAATAAAACTTACACCTTCTTTTGGATATGTTCTTAATCTCGAATGAGTTCATCCCTAGATTTTGATCTACAATTATTATATCGATCTAGTTATTTCATATAGTAATCGGTATTTAACATTCCATGATTTTAAGTTGCAACATATTAGAGTGAGTATTATGGTCGGCCTAGGCTAAGCTAGAATTAGGATTTCTGGCTTAGCCTAGAGTGGAAGAAAAACCAACGATATTGTTGAAGCTTCTCTCTTTTCTAGTTTAGCTTGATTAGCCACCTCTTTTATCTCTAGCACCCTGTCAAGTACATCATCTGTCTCAATAACATGATATCTAATATCTAGTGGAAAAAGGAAAAGATATGCATGTAAAAGCCACTTTGAGATTTGGCTATGTGGGGTTAAAAATTTTGTCCTTATCTAAATAAATTGACTGAACCTGAATATCCACTTTGTATATAATTTTATTTAGATAAAATTATCGGCAAAACAGAATAAAATGAATTAAGACGCGGCTAAAAAATACTATGCATAACTTGTTTTTGTAGTGTGACCATCACAGTGCTTGTTTTTACGTATGTAATTCGTTTTAAAAATGACTGAAAATTTCATTAAAATTAATTTTAAAAAATAAAATAATAATTGTTGAATTTTTTTTACTACCCCACATTAGTTGAGGTCGTGTCATACTCGGAAACCAGTTTGAAAATAAATTATATAAACCACCCATGCATGTGAAAGAAGCGTCATTTATTTCTAGAGCAGTTTTCAAGCTGTAGTGAATAGGCGTCAGTAAAGGTAATATGAGGCTTTATCTCCTTCTAAAGTGGTAAGCTGGGGATCCTGGTTTTGTTGAGATCGAAATTCAGCAAATCCTGTCTCTCATCGCTAACTTCGAAATTACTAAACTATTTTTCATTGTTTGCATCCTTATGGAACCCCTGCCCTCTATGTACTTTCTTACTCCTATTCTATCAAAAAATTTGAACTTTCAATTTTAATTATTATTCCCGACTGCAGAGCTGAATATGAAGGAAACTAACCCTAGATAACAAAAGTTTGGCCTATCTATCCTTGAAATGATAAGAGGTAGGACCATGCAATCTGGGTATCTGTAATGCAACTTGATGAAGACAATCCACCCAGGTCCCAGGATGATCAGACAGTGGCCACTTTCTTCTGTATGTTAATTACTTATCTCCATCTATATGCATGCATATGAATGTCCTCATCGTCCATACAATATATATTACTTTCAAAAATGTTTGATGAAGATTAATGGTGGTTCCTGAAGAGCACGTGATGCCAGGGAAATAAAAATAACTATTGTAACTACTAATTTTTCCATAGTCAACATAATGAAATCTAAATAAGAAATCAAATCCAAAACTATTAAATAATGTAAAAGTATTTAAGTTATCAATACAAACAGATTTACATAGTTCGGTTATACCTACGTCTATAGAGTAATGATACGAGTTTATTTATGATTTTATTACAAAGGATGGAAGAACTCCATTAAAGAAAAAACGAAGCTCTACCCAACAGTAAAGAGAGAATAAAAAAATTAGAGAGAGAAAATATTTTTCCTAGGTATTTTGATGGACCTCTTTTTCTTCCAATACCACTTTGCTTATGTAGGAAAAATGAGTGTAATATTATTACAATATTGGCCTTAGCTTAATAACTAAGCAGTCTTGGTATTGATGCGGTGCATTTCGTTGTAGCATACTAAGCTGCTTCGGCTTTAATCTTCCGCCACGTATCGAGACAGATTTTATGTAGTTACAGTTTTCCCCTTTTCTTGAGGATTGTTTGACAGACGATTCTCAAGAAAAATTCTTTTTGCCTCGCTTATCTTTTGTCTTGGATTGATGATTTTTCTTCGTTAACGGAGCTTTGAATGCTCCGTGCTTTACTTTGAGTTGAGGTGCTTGAGCATACTTGCTTTGAGTTAAGGATTATGCTCCTTGTTGAGGAGATTAGACATCCTCCTTACGCTTCAAGGAGCTTAATAATATTCGTTGCGCTGCGGAAAAGGGACTATACTCCTTGTTGAGCAACTTAGCATCTTTATTTGAGTTAAGGAATATGGACATCCTCTCTTAAGTTGAGGACTTCTCTATGAGTCGAAGAGCTTGAAGAGTTGTGCAGATCTTCTACTACAACCCTGAACTCTCGCGAGGAGGAGTTGAAGAGTTTCTAAAAAGACGCTACGGTGGAGCAGGTTAACACTGTTTTTCGCAAGGTGGAGGGTCGAGTTCCTGGTCTCAGGCTTCCGGTCGTATCTGCTGAAGATTGATTGATCCGCATCCGCTCATATGTTGTTGCTCAAGTGTATGAGCTTTTCTTTTTGTAAAAAACTTCATATGCATACATTTGTTAAATTATACCTTTGCTTTTGCACAGTCTGTGTATTCTAGGGGTTACGCTTGCTATATTTTCTTTTATCTTGCGTGATCGCAAGAATTTAACTACGCCACTTTGTAGCCCCGCACGGTTGAAATATGATTTTATTCTTATGTTTAAGATGGTGTTTATGTTGGAACTATTCTTATGTTTAAGATGCGTGAGTCTGGATGGACTCGACCACTGTCACATGGTCTTTCCTTATTCTTACAAAGAACAAACGACTTGTACTCAACATAGCTTTTGCTCTTGAGCAGAGGGGTTCAAGTAATGAGTTGTCGATCCCAATCATGAAAGAATTACCTAAGGATGTACATGCCTCCTAGTGGGCAGCTATTAATCTGTTTACTTCGATATGAGCGCTCTACTTTGTGTTTCCGCGTGAGTCTGCCTTGGTCTGTAAAAGATTATTATTTTACTCATGCTACTCAGAGCGGCACCTGCTTGCATGCGTATCTCACATCTATTTTATATCATTTTTGGCGAAGGGTGCAGAATCCCTCACTTTTATTTATTTATGTACGTAATTGTATCAAATAAAAGACCAATCTTTAAAATTGCATAACTTTTCAAAATGTCTTTGTTGTTTTTTATTGATGAAGCGAAGGCAGGCAGTTCGATGTATATTTGCACCTTTTTCTTTTGAAGGCTGGTTGTCCGAAGCTTTGGAAAGAAAAAATCATTGCGTCAACTGAAATGAGCTGGTGACCTTCTTCTTGTATTGAAATTGTTTCCGCTAAACATATAATGTTGCGTATCCTTTTGGATCATAAGCCACTTCCCTGTAGTGATAGGAGATTTGCTCTCAAATATTCATTTAAGCACTTAGTTTTTTTTTTTCCAATAAAAATGCACGTTGATGTAGAGGTTTTATCTGCATGCTATGACCAAAAATCTTTATTAAGTGAGAGTGACATGTTATCCACTGACTCATTCAAGAGTCTCTAATGCGGAGGTATGAATCAATCGAGGGATTCAAACTCAAGATGTTATCGAGATGGGTAAGGTGCAAGAGTCATTTGATGTTGCTTGTTTTAAGCTTGAGTCATTTGATGTTGCTTGTGTTAAGCTTAAAAGGACGCAGATTTTTACGTACGTGCCCCATTTCCATTTTATATTAGTTTTCTGCATCTCGCCTTTGTGCATCTACGAGTAAGTAATCCTTTCCTGATCCATACCCATGACCGAGTCTCGTAGATTTTACAAAAAAAATTGTAAGCTTTATACACGATTTTCATTTGAGGAGCCTGAAATCATTTTGTGCAAATCAAAGAGGTATAAGTACTTTGCTTTTTTGTGGGTGCCCCATGGATTTTCTAACTACGAAGGTCCACCAAACAAAGCGTAACTCTGCACGTATTGAGTTGGATACTCCATTAGCTCTTTTCCTTTTAGCCTCCTGGGTTTTCCAGAGTTATATTGTGGTGTACCGTAGCATAGAGCCACATTTCTCAAGTCTTTAAGATGTGGGTTTGCTCAAACATCCTATCTGCGCTTTTGTTTCAAGAGGAATTGTTATCGTGGTACACAATATGAAACTTGAGCTGGAAGTACTGAACTGATGGTGGCATAATTTTGTACTTCATTAGTAGCAGCCAAGAGTGCGTCCGCACCTTTGTCAGTAGTAACTGAGAACGTAATCTCATACGTTTCGAGCTAATGAACTCGAGACTTATGACAGAAAAACAGTTTTTTGTCTTTGACCCAGGATGGTGAAACGTATATGGATACGTTTGAGGAGGAAAATCTCTGTCTAACGACACAAGATTGACCTTCATCTATGTCCATAATGTCCGTGTTACATTTAGGAGTTCCATCTGAGGGAGCATTTGTGTCTGCGAAAGATAATATCTTATCTTGACAACTTCTTCGTATGTGAAACAAAACACTACGTAATTGGAGCTTACGTAGCAAGCATAGGCCACACCCTGCATATTGAACTTCGATTGGGAGAGTTTGGCTACGTAATTAAGCTAAATCATACGAAGCTGAAGCATGCATAACGAGAGCTGAGGCTGCGACTACGCAGATGGACCTTACGTAGGTAAAGCATGTGTAACGAGATCTGCGGATACGCAAGCATCCCTCAGCTTGCTCCACCAAAGATCATTCAGAGATGAATCCAATAGGATGAGCATTCCATGAACCTCAAGAAAAGAAAAAGAAAGTTTCCAAGTCTAAGCTTCTGTTTCTCCTCCTTGGAAGAGACGGATTTGTTTGAACTTCGAACCATTGAACTTGTGTTAAAGAACCTTCATCACACAGCCTGGAACCATTGAGCTACGCAACTGGAGCTTGTGTTTGGCTCCACAACTGGAGCTTGACCCACCAAAGTTCATTCAATGGGGATTCTAACTTTGATGATCATATCATAAAAATAAAAATGAGAGCATCAAATGAATCGTTAAAATGTTTTCATCACACAACCTGGGTGAGTATAGCTTTCAAAAGAGAACTATGAAGTTTCCATCATAAATGGTTGATTTTGAGCAGCATTCAGCTGAGATGTCTCAAGCACAAAAAAAAAGAAGTGACGAACAGAGACAAAAAAATTTTCTTTCGACCCATCACCGCTGTCAACCAGGTTGAGTTGTTAATACATGTAGAGGAGAATAAACTCCTCATTAGTACTTTATATAATCTTAGATGATCTTTCTCTTTGAGATGATTAAACTCAAACAACAAGAGAACAAAGAAAAAGCTTACTGATAGTGATATTCATCTTATTCCACAACATCTGCAAAAGATCTCATAGTTCACATCAGCAAAGGCACCAAACACAACAAAATCACACAATCTACGAAAGATTAAAGGAAAGCAGAGCAGTAATAAACAATTCCAAGCCTTAAATAAAAAGGAAGGTAATAAAAAAACTCATGGCCTTAGTGTTACTGACTGCAACTTCCATCGCTTCTTGGACTCCTTTTAGACCACTTCGTTGACGTCTTGCACTATTAGAACCTAAAACAGGGGAAACACCAAACGTTTAGCAGAAGAATAAGAGAAATCTGGAAAGGTAATAAACCTAAACAAAATCAGACCACATACAATAGTTGTCAATCTTAGTGCATTTAGCCTCCTATTCGAATCCCGTGGATAGAACTTGAAAGCAATATATTGTACTCACTCGAACAGGACCTCAGGACGATCCTCAACCTCAAGATTTAACATGTTTATAGATACCGATACCTGAAAGCAATTAAGGAAAAGTAGTAAAGTTGGTTTATGGGCCTAATCGGAAAGAATCTAATACAAAAAGAAAACATGGAAACTTAAGAGTTCATCAATAAATTTCACAAAAAGACAACATAACAAGGTAATATCAACCTCACCAATCTGAGACCGACAAGTTAACGTATGAAGTTGGATTGATCATAATATTTCGAGCCCCATCTAACCAGAACCTGGACAGTCTCTCTAAGATCCAAAATATCAACTTCACCACTTACAAGACCTTATAGCAGGGTTTACACTGTTGCTTTTTTGCGGCCCACAAGCAACAAGTAGGAGTGAAACCCCAGAACATAAACCTACTTGATGAACTAGGTATTCATGTTTATTCTTTCCCACATAACACCAATCACTCAGAGAACCTTGATACAAAATATAAATACCAGGCACTGGCATGCAAAAGAGACAACCTGCCAGAATTTGCCAAAGAATTAAGCAAGGTCAATCAACCAATCACCATGTTCCGAGACATGTAAAACCACACACCAAGAACGTATAAAAGAAGAACTAGGTACCTTATTTGTTATTTCAACA
>JAJJMC010028069.1:272276-321968 GCA_023531435.1 Papaver californicum
TCAAGCTAATAGAACCATAGTGAAATATTTTAGCTTGTTTAATCAAACCCATGTTAAGATCAGATTCTTTGAGCATCATGTCAGCGCTTGGGTTTCTGTAAAACATAAACTCCCTTTCACCATCTTTCTTCAATGTTACAAAAGCAAGTGCTGTTCTTGCATCGTTATCAAAGCAAACACCTTGGCTGTTCACTCCGTTCTCTTTCAATACATTTAACCAGCATATGTCCAAATTCATCTTCTCCAAACTTACCGATGAAAGCAGAAGAACCGCCAAGCTAAGTGACGGCGCAGGCGACATTGGCAGGAGCACCACCAGGAGCTTTGACAAAACCAGCTGATTCAGCTAGTGATACACCAGATACGTTTTGCACGAAATCAATTAACATCTCACCAAAACAAACAATATCTGATGATGATGATTTCGCCATGTTTTCTATCTTGAGAGAATTTGATCTGAGAATGGCTAGAGAGAAAAGACAAGAAAATTGAAAGTGATTAAGAATGATATGATTAGAGAATGGGGTTAAGGGGGAATATTTATAGTGATAAAACAAATCCGAGTTAGATAAGATTAAGAATTATTATCCAGTTATGATTGCTCTTAATTCATCCTCCTATCCCTAATAGGATTCTATTACTTGCCAATCAAGTCATATTAGATCCCGGAAAATAATTCGGTAGACGGCCCACTGGGATTTTTTAGCAATGGTTGTTTTTGGTCCTTGGAAGTTGGAACTAACAGTCTCAACACCTGTTGATATGGTTTCTTAAGGAATGGACATTATTAGTCTTTGTTTTGCCTCTAGAGAGCAATGGGGGTGGATCAATGAATGTCAGTTGTCTTTCTCCAGTACCTTCTCAGTTCATTTTGGATTTTTTTGCTTATGCTTCTCGGGTTCGGAAGAAGTCGCTTCAAAAATCGTTATAGGCTGTATAGCATGAAAGCGAGTCATTGTAGATAGTGGGATTGCAAATGGGGTACGAGCGTACGAGTACAACTTTTTTACCTAGAAAGTGTGATGAGGTTGCTATAGTTTGAGAATAGTACAGACAGAGCGGGGCAACACCTAAGACTATTAACTCAACCTGGTTGCAGGGTATTAAATCTGGGATTGGATGACAGTGAAATCATCTGTTACTCTGTTAAGCTTTCCTGAAGCCATTCTAACCAGATTCATAGGACACACGAGGATCATTACAGAGTTCCTACTGCTGTTAAAGCTTAAACCAGGGCTACAACCTCAGCGCGACTGTCCTAATGTGTTAGGCTAACCATTATTACCGCTTCTTTCAAAAATTTACAGTAGTAATTTTCACAACTTCCTGATTGCAGTATGGAGAAGTCAATTGCGCATTTGTTACAGGGATGGGAATAGATAAGAGAGAGTAAAAGAGCATTTTCATATTAAAAACAAATCGAAACTAACAAGAAAACAAAGGTTTTTTGTTTTGCTTTTTTTTTTCCTGGCGTTTTCCCTTTTGGTCACCTGAAAAACCACAGTACTTCACTTTCCTGTGGGGGGAAAAGGTTACATTTTGTATTTGGCGACAGTCATCTTCTCCTCTGGCTCCCACCCTACCTGAATTGCTTCCCAGGTTGGCTTCTCAGCAGGGTTTGTATGGACGAGGTAGTTTGTAACGAATATGTACTGGATAGCCATTTTGCATTTATTCATGCCTACAAAACGTAAATTTGGAATTTCATGTTTCTTTCTGGAAATTTTGAAATGTTGAAATTGTAAAGCCAAAACAAAGTAACTGACTTTTACAGGTTAAAGAACAATGCTGTAACATCAGATATGCTTGACCTGTAGAATTCTTTCTTTCACTCATGTTCTGTATTTTGTAGGCAATAAATTTGAAAGACAGCATCGCAGACAGATTGAGTATAAAACCCAACGCAAAGAGGACCCTTAATAAGCATTTAGGCTACCTTCATTTGTTTGTTGGCTATAAGATGCCTACATTGTCTATCGATTTTACTAAGAGGACAGGCATCGATTCTACATTGTCTATCGATTTTACTATAGCCCAAGCTACGTTAAAACATCGATTCACCCGCAAACTAAACAGGACAGGCACACTCGTTTATGCTTTCCAAAAATTATCTGTAACCTCCTCACCTTCTCAACGATTTGGTAGTTTAGTAACTCGGACATCTTTGAAAAACGATTGATTTTGCAGTGAAGCAAGTTGGAGGGTCAATCTACCTTCTACTCTCTATTAGTAAAAAATGAAAACTTCACCCTAGGAAGGCAAACAAGATCACGACTGCTGAGAGATGAGTCATGAGACACCCCTGAAAATTTGTGATATATACTGCTACCAATGACTGCCTTGTTGGAACGGCAGTCAAAACCACTCACTGAATACCAGCCTGAATATGACCATGACCATGACCATGACAATGAGATCTTGAACTAAAATCTGGGGTGCTATGTTCATTATAGGAGAACTTATTAACACATGTGCCAGACCCCAAAATCAGAATTAAATCTAAGGTAGTGATTTTAGGAAAAAAAAACTTGTTACTCCTATGAAAGCAAACAACTCTGTAACAGTTGAAGGACTAAAAAAAGGCAAAATTTGTGAGCCAAAACTGAACTACTGAACATAGCAGATACGAATTCTGCATCTCAACAGAAAGCTTTGGTGCATGAGAAGAAAAAAAAGAACTGTGCACAAAATTGATTTTTATTCTGTGCATCTCAATAGAGTTTTGGTGCATAAGAAAAAAAACTGTGCACAGAATCAATTCTTGATGACCAAAGCAGAAGGATAAAAGGTTGGTTGATGTAGCACTCAGCAATCCAAATAAAGTTCAATTATCTCTCATTTTCCAGAATCTATTCTTGCTGCTGATTGTATCGTGATTGCATACCCGCACATGAGACTGTTAATTGCTTCTTCTGTTCTACCCTACAAATCAATTTTATTGTGTTTTCTATAGCCACACATGAGACTCTGCGTATTCGACCGTAAGGTAGATTAAAACAAGTTGCACGTCTAAACCTACGAAGGAACTCCTATGACCCTCATGATGAGTTGATCTGGAATTAAAGCGGGGATGACAGCGGCAGTTTTAGCTTTTTCTAAAATACACAAACTGATTGATTTCACTGAGGGAGAGAGGGGCTCGCATCGTAGTATGTGTCCCCCCGTCAAACAGAATCTCTAAAAAGTGTTCTGAAACCGTCAAGGGAAAAATAAACAGAAGGTGTGCTTTAGTTCGTAAAAATCGGTGATAGTTACTATCCCAAGGTAGAGACCTGTGACATTGTCCAATTAAGAATAACTTTCTTCCTTTCGCTGATGGATAGCTTTAGAAAACCCTATAAGGTAAGTTTCGGAGCTGAGGGCTGGCTATGATTTGCAACAAAGCAGTTCAATGTTGTTTAAGTTTCAAGAGCGTTAACCTAAGTTTCAAATTTGTTAGCCTAGACCTTTAATTCAATCTGAGACAATTAAAACACGTGAACTCCTAAGACTATTCGTTGGAAAAAGGCAAAACACCTTTTTGCAATGAAATCATTTAACACTGACGCACATACATATACATTTACGACGCAAGATTTAGACAAAAAAGGGATGACATCTCATTTATGTACTACCAAATGATAACAAATCCTGTACAATAGTCAAGAGTCTTGTACAAAAATAAAGAATGATAAGAACAGCACTTTCTTGGGAGCAAGCAAGAAACCAGATATCATAGCAAATTCAAGGTAAAAAGATCATGCTCAGAAAATTCAGATAAAGCATGTTAGCAATAGAAGTAGCATATCAACAAAAGATCAAATTATCATTATCACTGGATATCCCAGAATAACAAGACCCTAAAGAGCTAAGGTATGAATCTAATTGCTGTTTTCCAAAATCAAACTATGACCAGGCCCTTACATGATATCCCCCTTGCACCCTTTGCACTTTAAGTATCTCAAAAATAAATCAAGTTACTAGAGAACTTGTATCACAAGGGACCAAAAAAAAACACACTTAAAAATCAGGTACCAAAGCTGACCCGGTAATAAGAAAATGGTATAATACTATAGTCTATTTCCTGCACTTGCACGTTGTAAGCAACTTAGCGACCGGGAGTCTAAAGAAACTTGCTTTTACTAAGCAAAAGTTTGTCAGACACATGAGACCGTGAAAGTATAATTAGTCAATCAGACACACAGCATGACCCACATGACTAAGGGAAAACAGTTGATAAGGTACACAGCAGAGTGCAATCAAGGAGGTGTAAGCAAACTCATCAACACTAACAATTGCAAATGTTAAAACATGCAAGAACAACTCACCCGACATGAAGCAGTCCTTATTGATGATTGCCGGGTCCTTGTGCAGCCTGAGAGTTTCCTTGCTGCTGCTGCTGCTGTATCTGAAGAAGAAGGTTGGCAGCAAATTGCAGCGTTGATTGATATCTTTGGTTCTTATCAGCATCACCATCCGCTGAACCCTGGCCAGCACTTGAGAGAGCTGATTGCAGTTGTTGCACCTGATAGTTACAACAAATTCAATTATTAACTGACAATAAATTTCTATTTGTCTCTAGAGTGGATGAAGTAACCTGAAGCTTGGCTTGTTACAATGAGGGTCTATCAAATTGCAGTCAAATGCTTGAGAGTGGGTAAAGTCACAAACCTGAGTAGACGAGGTAACTGGAAGCTTGGGTTGCTCAAAGCCTGGTGTACGGAACTGTCCTGCAGCATTGGCTGGATGTGAACTGCCACCATAACTTCTCTGAGAAGTCTGAGACGGATCAAACGGGAAATGTTGGTTGACCTGCTGAGCAACAAAATGTGAGCCCTGAGAGGGGAAATTACTCAGTGTTCTAGAGGGGACACCATCCTGCTGCTGTGGAGCGTTGAGAACAGGATCTTGGATTTGTGTACTGCCATGTAGCGTCGGAGCTAGGTTCTCGGATCCATTAGAAACATTTGCATAACCAGGATGATACTGTGAAGATGGTGGCTGATTACCAAACTGATGCACTAGTTGTTGGGCTTGCTGAGCTGATTGATCCTCTCTCGGATGATGTAGAGACCCAGTAACGTTAGTTGCATGATCTTGTCTCCATCCCTGTGATGAGATTAAATTCGATGCATGCCTCTGTGCAGACGAGACATTTGGTAATTGAGCACTATTAGTAACTGAAGACTGGAAGTTGGGCGGTAATAGAGAAGTCAAAGTGGCAAGAAGCTCGGGAGGGAGAGACACTCCCGCCTGCGGCAATGATGTAGGATTTCTGGAATAATCTTGAGGCGCAGATGGAATCAATGGGGATCCTTCGCTGTGCTGGGAGACCTGTTTCTGGTGATGAGCCGTCGAATCAACATGAGGCAACCTATTATAAACTTGCTCGTCCTTATAATCATTTCGGGAAGGAAATAATTGTTGCCTATTAATGTATGGTGATGGAGGAACAGCTAGTTGCAACTGTTGTTGCACCGGGGCAGTGTTACTTGGCAGGTGCTGGGGCAACTTAAGAACCACACCGTAAAGGCGTTCAGGACCTGAGACATCAAGAACCTTTGTTAAAAAATCTGACGGGGGCACCAAAAATAATGTGGTTCCATCATCGAATTTTGCAACTCCAGCACGATTTTTTGCACCCAAGTAACGGAGAAATTCAGTGTAGGGAGCAAAATCTTCTTCACTGTCCGGCAAGAAGTATACGATGTCAAAACCACTAGCCTCCGCATAATGTTTCGCGAGCAAATCCAACCCTGTTCTTGCAGAGCAATTCACAATTTCTGGGCTGCACCAAAAGCAATTAACAATAATATCAGATTGGGCCGTTACACTCATAACCTATCAAATATAGATCTATACAGCATAAAGAGTTTTTTTTAGTACAGTCAATTTTTTTCGGGTTCTTTTAGTGCTCCATGTACCGTGGCTTCTTCATGCACCTAACTGATCATCAGCTGGAGATTGATATTCCAGTTTACTATCAATTACTTTATAATGATCATAATTTTTACACACCAACCTATCAATTGGGCTGTATGATTTTATGTTTATACCTTTTTATGCAAGAAGGAAGATAGAAACCAGTAGAAATTTAATAGACGTGAACCAAATATGGATAGATACAATAGAAGTGTTTTTGCTATGTGGATCAGCTCTAAAGAAAGCCTTCATGGAGCTAGCAATGATCTTCAAAAAATACAATAGTAATAGAATCAAAGAAGAAAAGCTAGGGAAAAGTCAAACTTACAGCTGAGAGTCTATCCCCTTTCCAATGGGAACACAACGAGCATTACAAACAGGAGTTCCACCTTTAGCAATGACACCACGCCAACAAAGCTCATTTTCAGAAAGTCCCTGTCCAGGAAACCGTAAACCTGGACTACGGCGGATTTGATCTTGACCACTTGAATATGGGCCCAAAACACCTCGATCATCAATTGGTGAATGACCATCAATTCTTGACCTCTTAGAATCCCTTTGATAAGGGTCATCTGGTCCATCCCATGTGTTAGACACACCCCTGCTAGATTGACGCATTCCTTTTCCAAAAGAAGGAAGCATGCCCGGTCCAGATGGAGAGTGCCTTCTAGTATTCGAGAAATTTTGGATGAGCCCGGCCAAGTCGTTGTACAATTCGGGGTTCCCTGAAAGAAGAGGATCGAACCCACCTTGGGAGCCAAGAGATCTCATCAGCATATTAGCCCCTGGCATACCTTTAGCCGCTAGGGGTCCTAGGTGTGCCATAGAACGGCTGTCACCATAATAGTCCATGGATCCAGGTCCAAACGAAGGTTCACTAAAGAACATATCTGGTCTAGACCCTTTAATTCCAGGGAACATACCAGGACTATCTTTAGCAGGTGCGAGTCCACTACTTGAAAATAATATCTGAATCCTAGGATCATTAAAAAGACGACCTTGCAAACCTTCTTTGGCACGCCGAGCCTCGTCCACACTTCTAAACTCTACGAAAGAATAATTCCTTGAGGGGAAACTTTTGATTCTCTCGATTTCACCAAAAAGAATCATTGCATTATGAAGCATCTGCTCATCAATCTTAATCGAGGGAGGGTACCCTATCCACAAAACATTGCTAGGTTGCTGTCCTCTTTTTCCACTTGGTTGTTGCTGCAGCACACAAGAGAGAGATTTAAACAAGATACAACCTCAGACATATCTTTTCTTCTTTTATTTATCATACAGTATCTGAGCAACTAACAACAAGATAGAAGATACAGTTGAAGATGAAGCAAGAGATGGAAACACATACCATGTATCTTTTGGACCCAAATTGGGATGACTCAGACGTCAATGAAGGATCAGTATGTCCCAAACCCCTTCTACTGTTAAATTGTCCATCTCTTGAGTCAGGGAACTCGGACCAGTTTTCCTATTGCAAAAAAAAAAAAAAAAAACATGGATACCATTCTTTGTATTAAGGAAAACTGAGGTAACACAAGAGGGACTGAAAAGACGAAAGAACGCAATAAAAATTATAAACAGTTTACTCACTCTTCTTGGAGGTTGAGACCTCAAGTAATCCACTCGTATCTGCTCACCTCCGATGCGCTTCCCGTTCATACTTTTTAGGGCAGCGGCAGCATCCTCTGATTTTGAGTAGTCAACAAGTGCTGTGTTTCGGTCTCTGAGAAATTTGAATTCCTCAATTTTTCCAAATTTTGAAAATTCATTTTCCAGGTGGTCCTTTGTGACAGCTGAACTAATTGCGCCCACCCACAATTGTTTGCCTGGTCTAGCCTACATAGTGAAGCAGACAAAAAGTCATTGAGGATTGAAATTTGTTCCATGCCGACAGCAAATGAAGCGCTTGCCAATAAAATAGGTGTCGTAAAGGAGCTACAATTATAATTTGTCAAAGGTTTTACCGTACTCGAATAATCAGATGAGAATGTAGGGAATAACTCAAGATATTTATCTACGCAGAGTAGAGATACTCAATTACGAATAGACATAATACATAATCATGCTCATGACATGTCTGACTAACTAACATCTGGTTTATAATTTTAAGCTTTTAGTGTTTTAGCGAACGAGTGATCTGATATCTTTCCCAGCTTTAGGGGGGAAGCAATAGAGCCTACAATGCAATTCCATTTATTAACTCGAGCGGTTTCCCATTATTAAGCAAACTAGCATGTGAACTTTCTAGAATGACTATGCATATCGATCTTTTAGTTTGCATACTTGCAATTTTAACATGTTTAGTTAGCATTGTTGCAATCTTAATATGTTTTAAACAATACATAAGAAACAAAATGAACTACTGCTGTAAAGTGTAACAAAAGCCATAATGATCAGCTGTAAAGTGTGTTTTAGCCTTTTAGGAAGTAAAAGATCTGGAAGAAGGAACAAAAGACGCTTGAATGTCGGTGCTATTTGGTGTCTATCCTTTAAGAGGGGAAGTCATTAAGGTCTAGGGGTCTACATCTTGTGATTTTTGTAAGGGCGTTACTCCACATTACAAAAATGCAAACTCATGCAGCTCCAGGCTTTCAGCAGTATAAATATTTTGAAAAGAAATCCATTGGTCATAAAGAATGACACTGATTAAAAAAAGAAATTCATCCGCCACTGCTCCCAATAAATGTATACTTCTCAGGGTTACCTTTCACAGACTCAGTTGATATGGTACGAGAAAACAATAAAAGGTATGTAATTGTTGCACGAAAATTATCGAAGTTTTGTAAGTACATTCCCTTAAAATAACTTGACAAGGCAAATTAGACGTTCCCTAACACTATCCGATATTAATTTTGTCAATACAAATCTATACTAGCTCAGATGATTGTGCAAAACGTATACCAATTACTTACGAGACCATGAGTATTTCACAAAATTGGATCAGATCATGGTTGATAATAATCAATTAAGGTGGCTTGATAATCGATTGAGGTGGCCTAATGTGTGCTGTTAAAAAAAAACAGTGGATCTGATTTCCTACAAATCAACATCTATTATTACTCGTTTTTCCACACTCTCGGAAACACACACAAGGGAGATGCAGAATGCGGACTGGAGACCAATTTTTCACCACTATTTTTTCAGGCATTTGGGTTAAAAACTTGCATAAACATAATAAAATTTTGAACTTTAACCAAAGAATCAAACTGTATAGAACAATTGTTACATATACAATATTTAAAATACAAACAGGGGTAAAAAGAACTAGAACAAACCGGACGAGCAAACTCGATCTTTATTGGATTGCCAAGTAAATTAGTTCCTTGTAAAGCCTCTTTCGCCTCTTTAGCATCTTCAATACGTTTATAATAAATAAACGCAAAATTTCTTGATGAATAATTAGTCACAGTATCTAAATCACCATGTTTACCAAATAGATCCAGTAAATCTTCTTCAGTTGTATCATTAGTTAAATTACCAACCCATAGATTATTTGATTCATGCGATTCTGTTTCTTTCCCTTGTTTAGGGGGTTTCTCTGAATTTTTTGGCGGTGCCATTGTAAAACAAATTAACCAAAAAAAAACCTAGAAATTCTCTGTTTTCTGATGGAATTAGACTGGGGAAAGGGAATTTTAAAAAAGGGGAAGGTGGATTTGTCGGATTAAACTGGGGAAACAACGAATTGATTTGATCTCTGGTGATTGATTTGGAGGAATTTGTGATTTGGGGGGAGGGGAAGGGAGAGTTTTTTTACGATGGAAAACCCTAGAGTGATGGAGATAAGATTTGGGATCGATAGAGATTGACTGAAAAGGGGTAAAATGGATTTGTTTATATACTGAGGTATTTCTAGGATGTCGGTTGTGGGAACCCGACAGGCACTTTCCTAGAAGAAAAGGACGGACAAAATTCTAAAAACAGGCCCGTACACTTTTGCACTGGAATTCTAGAAGAACCACCGCTCATCCAAAAAAAATGTGCAACATTTCCTTTTTTTACCTTGCGTTTTTTTAGGGCGATTCAAAAAAAAATTAGGGTGATTAATAAAATAAAATAGGGACACTAAGAACTAATGTCGTCACATCTCGTATCCATATATTTTATTTAATGGTTAATTTATCCTTATTTAATTAGCATTAATATTGATTAATTAGTTAGTTAATTTTGGTTATAGTTAGTGTTAGAAAATTATTTGAGTTATAGTTTTAGAAAAGAAATAGAGAGTGTGTTAGAGGGGAAGAAGAATAAGAAGTTTGAGAAAACTATGTTTTACCTAAAATCAATAACAAACATGGATGAGTATGAGGAAGAAGGTAAGAAATATCATGAAGAACATAATATTGAAGGTTCAATGACGTTTAGAGATGACGATAACATAATTATCTATCGATTGTTGTTGTCTAACTCATTGTTATTTTATGTAGATTGTTGAATCGGTTAATCATGTTTCATATGAGGGTCCTGATACTTCCCTGCACTATGCAAATGATTTGGTATGCTACCTACCCACTCTTGTCTTGTTATAAGAATGTATGTTACGTGGTTAGGCTTATGATATTTGTTTTGTTATATGTGCATTAAGACATTTGGAAGTAAGACGGAGGCAAAAGAATGGCTTATCAACAAGGCAAAAGAGAAGATGTGCGTTGTAGTTCAGAACAATTGCGTGAGGGTTGATCGATTTGAAATGATTTGTGAGAGAGGTGGCAAACGAAAGAGTCACGTGAGAAAGGATCGTAAATACGTAAAGAAGACAGAGAGGAAATACCGAGGTAATTCAAAGAAGATTGGATGCCCATTTAAGATTATCTTCAATAAGCCCGACGGTAAGGAAGATAAAGTATGGAAAATGTTTAGAGTTGTTAATGGTCGTCACAACCACGAAGATCCAGAAAGTCTTGTTGGGCACGTAATGGTTGCCAAGTTAAAACCAAAGGAAATGGAGACGGTGAAGTCTATGAGGAACGTAATGAAAGCGAGTGCAATCCTATCTAAGATAAAGGCAGACGACCCCAACAACTTGTCTTCGTTGTCTACAATTAAGTCGGCGTTAGAACCGATCAAAATGATGGAATGGAATGGTCGAATGGTTATGCAACAATCAAGTGGTTAGCCGAGAAACACAATTACACGTTGAGAAAAGAAAAAAGGGATGGTAAAGTGATTCGTATTTTCTTCGCACATCCGAAGATGATTCAGTTGGCTCAATGCTTTCATCAAATTTTTTGAATAAATGCTACTTACAAGACAAACAAGTACAACATGTCGTTGTTGAACATTGTTTGCCACACTTCGGACAAATGCACATTTACAGTGGTGTGGGGTTTAATGGATGCTGAGAACGATATGAGTTTCATTTGGATGTTGCAAACATTAAGGTCGATTTATAATAACGAGTATTTTCCAAAGGTTAATGTAACAGATAACGATCAAGCCTTGATGAATACAATAAAGGTAATATTTCCGGAAGCCCAGAATTCTGGATTGCTTGCTTGATCAAATCAGCAAAGAGAAAAATTTTGTAACGTTCCAGATATCTTGTTGGGCAAGTTACCACAGATGACCAACTCTAGAAAATGCCATAGATAGATCTCCTCTCTCATCTCGAGGATTCGTCCATGGAGTAGACATTATTCACTGAACCATATTAAATCTCTGGTCTCTTTTATTTGTTTTTATCAGGCTGATCCGAACGTCATAGTTGCCTTAGGTGTCGGAAGCGAAAAGTTCAGAGTTATTCTGATTCCTAATTTCATTTTTGACGAGTCTCGTGAAAAAATATTTGAGCGGCATACTGATACGTTAATATTGGGTGGGCGTTTAGCTCTATTACACCGAATGGGACGTTCCACTGTCAAGTTATGGATATTAGATGACGAGTCGACAAAAAACTGGAGAATTCATTGTGAAGGAAACCAAAGTAATTGGAGCACATAGACTATTCAGTTACCGTTTAATTGTGAGGTTTCGGAGTTGCTGGAAGTACTGAGCAGATAGTCTTTGAGTGCTACAATTACAAAAACTATGCGGATTTGGTCAGTTTGTATTCCTATGATCTCAGGAAAAAAACTTCTAAGAAAATTGAGATGGATAGAGATTCCTTGTTGTACCTCCACTCCTCCCGGTCCCTTATTCCAAGTTTAACGGAAAGCTTCTTTTCTATTTGGTCACTCAAAAAGGTAAAAGTCAGTCACTCGAACCTTACAGGCGAAAGGGTACTCACACGACCAATTATAACAATCATTGGAAGACTTGATGTAAATTTTCATTCATGTTTAGACAAAATCAAACGCGGCATCAGCCTGCAGATACTTGAACCATTATATATATTCATGGGAGATACCATGGGAACATAATGTTCCCATTACAAGCAAAATGTGCATGAACTGTCAGAAAGCATAATTCCTTTTTCATTGTGGACATTTATTGACAGTATCGGTTGCTGGTCATCATTATCATTTTACCTTTTGTATAGGATGTATCACTGGTGTTTTGTTTTTTCCCTGTGTTGCACCTCCTGTATAGACAGATTTTTTAACAACCTGATAAAGAAAACCTAAAAGTTATCTTTTGCTTTGCGGATGACTCCCAAGGCTTCGGCGTCATTTGCTGTGTTTGGAATTTTCAACAACTGCCGGATTTCTAGACTTGTTGTGCGCAGGAATGGATTACATGATATCTCTGTCTTCAATGTAGTTGGAATCTGAAAAAAAAAAGAAACCAAACAACCGTCAAACCAAACTAACAGAATGTTAGGCAGGAATTGTCATCACAGGTGTCAGATTGATTCAATTATTTTTGCTAAATTACTTTACTGCAAAGATGCATTCATGTTCCGAAACTAAGTAGGAAACTAGTTGCTTTTGTCGCAGGAGTGTGACAATTGATAATGATGAAAACTTAACATACCTTCAGTGCAAACAACAAGAAAATTAAAAAATAATATGGAAGGAGGTAACATAAATTACCGTGGGCAAGCCTTTACTTCGGAGCTTGGCCACTTGGGCAGCATAGGACTGAAGAGCCACGTTCTTGGGCTCTACAGACAGAGCAAATTTTGAGTTACTCTGTCAAAATAGGTAATTAACAGTCAGGATAAGCATTGCATACCTCTTTATAACTAGAGAATAGTTCGAATAGTGATTATCGGGGGATGGACAGGCGTAGAAAGAAAACTCACCAAAGTGTATTCATGTCCGCAGTATATGTTTGTGTTATCTGGCAAAGACATGATTTTTCCAAGAGATGAAAACATCTACAAAGAAGAAAACCAAACATTATGACAGTAGAAAAATCAAGCCAAAAATTATGACAGAAGACTCTCATAATGATACACTGATATGTATATATGGACATAAGACATACTTCGTCCTTTCTCACGAAACTCCAATAATTATATAAAGCCAGCTCTATAGTTTCAGCGCGGAACATATAAATAGGGCCAGAGGTGATAGCAGTAACTAGTAAACCAAAACATTAGTGGAACTTCAGACTTTTATGTTACTCGATAAACATTGCTTTAGTGGAGTTATCAATTATGAGTTTCATTAGGGTGTTTACAGAAAACTACAAAATTTAGAGAGAAAAAAGATGTTGAGTGTATCTTTTGGAACTGAGAAAGTCGAACCTGCTCAGGTGTTCCTTCAAAAAGCTTGCCACATGACAAGCTGAACAAAGTGTCTCCTGTAAATATGGCACCAGATCCTGGAAAATAGTAGCTAACATGACCTGCTTGATATTTAAAAAATAGACGTTAGAAGGCATTCCAATTGATGCACAACTTACAGGTAAGCAATCAAAAAAAGTTTAAAACTACAACCTGATGTATGACCAGGGGTTTCCATTACAACCACCTCGTGGCCTGCGAATATCCACTTGTCCCCATCCTTCAAAGCTATATCAATTCCAGGAATTCTATCACTGTCCGCACTTGCACCAATTATCTGCACGCACAATATGAAGCTTAAACTTCCATGGGGCCAGAACTCTGAATAAGAATTAGGACTAAGATGTGAACAAATACGATACAACACTAGACATGTTTCATCAACTTGATAACCAAAAAATGTAGCAAACAAACAAACCATCGTACCTTTGCACCATACCTTTCTTTCAGCTCCAAATTCCCACCAGTGTGATCAAAATGGTGATGTGTGTTGAGAATATATGTTAGATTCCGATTTGTCCTGTTCAATGCAACTATTACAGGCATAGCTTCAGAAGGATCTACTACTCCCACAGTACCCGTACCTACATCATGCAAAAGATACGCATAGTTGTCCTTGAGGCATGGTACCTGAAGATAGGATAAGGCTCTATAATTTCAATTGAATGATACACACAGAAACAAAAGTTTCCCATAAAGCTACACCTCTGTGGAATATAAAGAAGTATTCTAACCAGTTCAATCTGTAATGTAGATGTCATACTGGCGATGCTACATAAATATTGACCGACTTTACGTGAATGACTAACTGCACACAAGGTTTTGAACGGTCTTGACAAGAAGCTCCCAAATCCATACAACAAACGTCTTCTAAAGCTATTTCGCCTCATTTTTGGCCATAAACGAAGATCTTTCACCTGTGTGAATACAAAACATTTACAATGTATGAGTAACAAGAGTTAACCTCTCAAAAAGGGATCCAATGAAGACAGCTTTCAGCACATCATAAAAATGTGCAGACACCAGTTAAATGATTATACACATTCACACCTACAAACAATATCTTTCAAGCCTAACATATATTAAGTGACAGTTTCACTACCACTCAACACAAGTTAAGCAATATATCATAGATTCGTTTACAGAACATTTACTGATACCAAGCTACATCTATAAAAACTCAAGCAGAGTTCGACTCAGTTCCTGTGTATAAATATAAAAGTTATAAAGAAGTAGACTCAATATGTGAAAATGTGTTGATTATTTACTGAGGGTAATTGGTGGAATGGTCGTGAAAGTATGTTAAATACTTGGATGATAATTTTGCTATCACCTAATTTTGGGAGGCATGAAAGGTAGTAGAAAACCAAAATGACATTAGGAAGCTCTCCATCAGACATTAGAATAGTTATAAGGTAATAATGTGAACCAATATTGGCTTATAACTTCCAATTTGCTGTCAAACCAACTTCAATTGCTCAGAGAGATCCCCTTGCAGCTCATACCATGATGTCGTGATGATACAAACAACAGGGTAACGACATAGTTTAGATCACCCAGTAGGTAATGTTATCAACAGAATACCCTTGAAAGAGTGCACAATGGCTCACAGATCTATCTTTGCAACTTCACAAGCCCTCACTCTATGTTCCAAAAGGGACCTTTGATTCGTCAACCGGATCACACAAGGTTTGCCTCTCTTTATTCTTTCTTATCTGTGATATACAACAAGCCACTGAAAACCGTGCAACGCAAACACCTCAACCTCTACACATTGCACAACAACAACCACCGTACACATCCATCCCCTTTACTAAACCAACCTAATTCAATTCCCCCACTCTCACAATTGCTCATTCACTAAGATAACTACACACATTTTGTGTACATCCCAAACTCAAAACTCTCCAAATGCACTAGTTTCTTTACTCACAATTCAACACCCCCATATAACCAAATGAAGCAGGTTTTGCATCAAATCTAGAACCAAATCAATAAACCCACAATTCCATTTCTTTTTTAAACAGTTTGCACAATTAAAACTATGGGTTTACAAGAAGTCTAAAACTAATTCTATAATTACAAAAACAAAAATTAAAAATACACAATTTTCAGTCAAATCAAGTCAGAATCCAACAAAAAAAATGGAGAGGAGGGGAAGAAACAAACCCTAACGCACTGCAAAGAGGCAACAGCAGCGGAAGAGGCTTTAGCAAACATCTTCTTCTCCGTTTAAGAGTGGAGAAAGAAAGAATTTTTAGAGCCAAGTGTAGAATGAAATAAGAAAAAAAGATTTGATTTTTTTTTGTATTTCTTTTCTGGGTTTGCCACCGGAATTTATGGGTGGAGTTATTCTGGAGTGTCCGTCTAGGAATGGGAGTGTGGGTAATCACGATGATAATGATGATGATGTAAAGAAAGTCCACTCAAAAGAGTATTTATTGAGATTGAGTGTATTTACAGTTGGCCACGAGTCAACAACGTTGTCATGTTTTCTGGATTCTAGGGGCTGTTTGATTTTGAGTTTTGACTACCCATACCTACTTACAGCTTCCCATAAGAGCACCGGTGCCGGTAAATTTTAAGGTGTTTTTTTTTCTTCTGAAACAGTAAATTTTAAGATGGTGATCGGAAGTTAATCCCAAAAAAGTAAAACTATTTTACTTAATAAAAAAATTAGTAAATATTTTTTTATATTTTAAAATTATTTTAAAATTTGTGTAGTGATCGTTTTAGAAAAGTGGTAAAAATAATTTGTCCAGTGAGACTTGTGAGGATTCATTTTAGACCTAATTTTGATTTTAAACTAGTAAAAGATTTTAATAATATTGAGAAGAATTGGAACTTAGGATTCCACAAAAATCACTTTTGAATGAATTCTACAATGATTCTTTAACAATTATAGCTCTTTTATTGACTTTGTTTCTTTGTCAAAAGTAGATTTCCAAAATATTAATTGTAAATCACAAGCGTGACGCATCAAAAATCTCTAAGTCCCAGCATACACAATCAAACAAAATCACAACTAATTAAGAAAAATCACAAATCAATTAAAAATCAATGCAAAAGTCATTAAGATTCAAAAATAGTTACCATCCAATCATGAAATATGACTTCCTTCATTGTCCCAGTGGTGGGATTTAGCTAGACATGGCTTTCTAAAAAGCTATTAAAAATTGATTAGGAAAATAATATTTTCTATCTGTGAGAAGTTGTGTTGAAAATTGTATCTAGGCTCCCTTTTATATCCTCTTGATCCTTATCCAACTAGGAAAACTAATCTCATTAAAATTTTCCACTTCCTTTTGATTCCTTATCTAGTAGGATACTTAACCTCTCAAAAACCAACAAAACCCCTAATCTTGACGTCATAGGCGAGCCTAAAACGCTTCCCGCGGAGGCCCAATAAGGCCCAACATATAACCAAATCCAAGTTCGTTTCACGGTTTTGCTCATAACTTCTTCATACGAACTCGGAATGACCCATTCTTTTTGCGTTGACTTCGTATTTCAATTATCTACAAGATGAAGAGTAGAAATCCTGGATTTGAATGAGATACACTGGGTCTTTAGCAATTCTTCCTTGTAGAGCTCAATTTCACTTCTTTTAAGAGATGTAACCTAATAAACCACATAAACTACAAAAGTAATAATAATACACAATAATTTACACAAAATCTAACAAACAAGCATAAGGAAATGATACTTAAAATTATGCACTAATCATGTAGTCAAACTAATTTTTGATTTTTTGACATTCAAAAATCAAAAATAACTTGTGAATAAGTATCCAAACAGATTCTAAGAAGATGTGCGGAGATTAAAAGCATAAATTATTCCCAACCATCATAGTAAAAACAATTTACTTCGTATAAAATATATATGTTTATATTTACAAATTAATTTAAAATTTTGTTCACAAATAAACTTTTGACTTTTTAACTTAATTAAATCAAAAAATAACTCTTAAAATTATACTTTTTATCGAAGGGTTTTTTCAGCGATGGGTAAGCCAGGATTAAAAATAAAAAAAATAAACAAAAATTACCCTACATGCAATAATGTATGAAAACAAATTTTGATTTTTTCTTACGAAAATATACATCAATAGGCTTTGAAAACCAAATGGTATACTAAGGCAACTGCTCTACTTGTACGTTATTGATCTTACTCTGCGATTTCTAAAAATTCTAAGGGAAGCAAGGTCGGAGACAGGGGATGTAGATTTTGAATTTTGTGTTGTAATAGTGTCAAATTTTTTGTGTGTCAAAAGTTTTTGTTTGACCCTAGAACTGAATTGTCTTTACTCGGCGCCTATGAAGAAAAGGCTCACCAACCAGGTCAAGATGCATCTTTAAGATTTCCCAAAAATAGAAATATTAGTAGTTACGACTGACGGTTAATTTCTCAAAAATATATTGTTTTTGGTTGATACCGACACCAGCAACACATGTTCTGGTTGATACCGATAGTTATCTAAGTAGAAAATATGTTGTTTTCAGTTGATACAAATGGCAATGGAAATAGCTAGAATGTCATTTTCGGCTGACATTGTCATGCCTGTCTGGCTTGGGCAAGAAATTTTACAAAAATTCATAAAGGGGACTTTAGGGTCAGCCGCATTCGGTGCACATAATGTACTCGCTTTGGGCGGCAGACTAACTTGTCGGTGTGCAGAGTCTTTGCTGGTGGAAATTTTGGCTATGGTGCCATAATGCATACAGTTCGACAGACTGCCACCCATAACCCATAAATACATGCAACTACCAAATAAGTGCACCTGTTGCTGTTGAATCTTATATTGTTGCTTTCAAGTTTCAACTGTGCTTGGCCTTGGCAACTTGTTTGTTACTCGAGGCTATATGCGCTCGATCTTCAGGATGGACAAATGGATAGGATGAATTTCATAATCTGAGGTTCTAAAGCTTGCACGTCAAAAATGGCGAGTCTGATAGAACTTCATTTTTGAAGTTGATTCCAAAAATCATAAATATATAGGGACTTGGATACTAATTAGTTTAGTTAACAGATGTTGTCTCCTTTTCTTTTTCAGCACTATATCACCGAGGGTGAAGTTTTCAGCACAAGTCACCGTAAACGTTGACAAGGTATACAAGGATGAAATAGACTAATGGGGTGCTTGTTTTTTGACTATATAATGATTATCACTTCAAGTGGTGGTGATTGAAGTGTAAAATATGAAGTAGCAAAAAGCTACTTCAATTTTACCACTTCAAATATTTATTACTTACTACCCATTTTATCCTTTAACAACTATTACTATTCCAAACTCTATCCTAATCTCTCACAAACCTAAAAATCTAAACTCTCACGTCTAAACTCCCACCACTTCTGCCACCACCGGTTCTACTGGTGGTTACTATACATGATGGTATGCCTTTCTTTTACTTCTTCTCTTGTAACCTCCGTTTTACAGAATAGTGAAGCTTCATATTTCTTTATAGTGATTTTTTTTTTCCTTCAAAAAATACTTTTGATTCCATGAAGCAATTTACACCATTTTCTTCCGGAAGATTTGTACCGTTCTTATGTTCTTTTTCAAATAATGAGATTCTTTTACTTCTTCTAACCTAGTTCGTCAGATAAGTTAACAACACGATTGGGTTTTCGTTTAACTGCAGATTAAAATTATTGTTAGGGTTTCCTGTAGATTAATATTGTTAACGTTTCTCATTATACTTCTTCTTCTGCCCTAATCGTATGATTCAGATCCTTTACTATTCTTCTGCCTTTGTAAGAAACATATCTAAGGGTAAAATAGACAGTTGAAACATAAAAAACATTTTAAAGTGAAAAAACAAACACATAACAACATTTAAAAGCACTTTAAAGTGCCTAAAAAACAAACACACAACACTTCAAAATAGCATTTGAAAGTGCAAGCACTTTAAAGTGCTAATCACTATATAGTGAAAAATAAAAAAACACCCCCTAAGTAGCAGATGATGGGGATATTGATATTCTTGACCAAAATAATTGACTATGGATTAATCAGAGTGGCAATACAGGGGAGTTGCTAAAGGTACATTTCATAGAAAAGCACAATTCAGTTGGACTGTGAGTCGATTAAGATTAAGTATCGATGTTACAACAACAATTTTGCATGATAAGTATTTTACTTCTCCTCGAAACCAATGCTGATTCAGAAGTATAATTTGGGACTGGTGGACGTTATTTATTTCACTTCCATGGAAACACCTGAACTCAGAGTTCATCCTGCAATATGAAAAGAATTGACCTTCAATGTGAGTATATGCATGCTTTTGGGAGGACAATATTTTAAGAAGAAACTGAATTATAGAAGATGTTATCAGGAATTGCTTACATGGTAATCATTCATGTAATCACGGCGATCACGCTGCATGGCGAAACCAAAGCATTTTTCAAGAGTTAGATTTTGGCAGAATTTGGATATTAATAGGAAGATCTAAGAAATGACAACCAAGTTAACCAAGAGTTTCTGTGGCTTTAAACATAGTGGGACTATTTTTATGAGAACGCCAAAAAAATAAAAAATTTTGAAACAGATAACTCATGCAGTTTAGTACTTCTGGAAGAGGATACCAGAAGTAGATTTGAATCCAAATGATGAGATTAAAGCACATGATCGATGAAACATACCCTTCTGTATTTATCCCTAGCATGCTCCCTGTCTCTGTATCTTCGGTCATGACCCCTCTCTCTCCTCCTTTTCTCACCCTCTTCTCTTGCTCGTTGAGCTTCCTGCACATGCAATTGCCAAAAAACTAAGAACCGAGAAGACAGAAGGAAAAAAATAGTCTAAATACACAATGTTACTGTCTATACACTATAATCACCTCTTCTTCCCGGGCTCGTCTAACTTTCTCTGCTTCCTCAAAGGCTTCTTTTTCAGCCTGGAATGTACAATATAGAATATGTAATTTAGACACTAATCACTATGGATTTCGGAGTTGGGAAGAGGGAACTACAGTTACATAAACAGCTGACCTCCTTATTCTTGTCAAATACTTCCTGCACAACTTGTTTTGCATACTCTGGGTCATCGCATATCAAAATGTTGTCGTAAACTGAGCCAGCTTTCACCTGCATCACACTTAAAAATTAGATCCCACACATATCAAACATAAGGGTATGCATCACAAAATGAAAAAATTGGTCCACTATTGCTAGGGTTGGGAAAAGCAAGCAGGTCAGCCACCCACTTGACCATTGTAAATGGAAGAAGCAGACATGTCAATAATTTGCAAATCCATCAAACTGTTCAACATGAGTAAGTTATACATTTTCTTCGATATTTTGAGAAAATGTTGTTAATTAGGAGAAAGTGCCAACCAATAACCTTATATGCACCTGAATGTGAACTTATCATTGAATTAGTGATAAATGCATTCATTGGTCTAACCTGCCAAACTTCAATTCCCACATACTTGATTGGCTTTAGTACGTAAAGATCAGGATCATCTTCAAACTCTGCACATATAGATAAACGTATAAAATGGTTTCCAATTATCTCTTTCAAGTAAATCTCTATCAGCAGGCCCCAACATTATTATAATGTTTTTAGGTACCTGATCTCACCCCTCTAATTTAACTCACTTAGTATGGCAACATACCTGGGTTATCAATCCATTGAGTCTTCCACTTCCCTTTATAATCGGGGTTCTTAATTTTCTGTCAAAGCAAATACATCATTAATGAGAAAAGTTAACTTCATAAGTAACTAACCTTAAAAGTTTTTGTTAGATGTTAAAGAAACATAATGGCATACCTTGCGCTTCCATGGTCCTTTGTAAGCCGAATTAGGTATCTTTGGTGCTCTCCATATACCGTCTTCATCTTCATCCCAGTCAGCAGGCTGATCAAAGTCCAGCACACAGATTGATGCAGTGAGACATATGTTTCGGAAAAGCGAAAATTACAATGACAGACTAGCTTGAGCAAAAAGAGAGAGCAATCATCGAAGACAGAATTAAGTATGATATTGTGATACTATGAGCAACCAACAAACCTCTTTAGCTTTTGGATCAGGAATTTCGGCTGGAATGGAGTCATAACCCTGCATATTTCAGCAGATATTAATATAGCCTACTTGACACAAAAAAAGTGTAATATGCAAAATGATCAAACAGTTGTTTGTTAAATATACAGCACCATACCTCAGGCTTAACATCATTAGGATCATCAATATACTCCTTTTCCTCCCAGTCTTTCGGCTGTGAGAATAAGACAAGCAGTAATAAGAGAGTAAACTACACTAGGTGTCAAAACGAAGTACGACAGAAAAGAGAAAATAAGAGTTTCAACTTAAATTATCAATGAATCAGATATCAAACCTTTTTCGCAGTGACGTCTTTAATCCTGCGAGGAGGAAGTATATCCCAATCTGTGTACATGCTTCCAGATTCTCTTTCTCGATTGTCAACCAAAATACTATAACTAGCATCAGGCCGAAGTATAAAAGTATAAAAATGTGTTAACTTGTCTGTTTCACACTGTAGATCCTTCTTGATAGGATAATTCTGCCCTTGGTAGGAAAGTATAACATGGAGCTTCTTTGTCTGTGAACCACATAAATCTGGCCCAAACATTAAACTGCAGAAAAAAGATTTAATTAGAGCAGCCATCCTCAAATATAATTAGTATGATCATGGGAAAGTGAATAGACATCCCAGGTACGACAAACCACTTCTAGACAAATTTGACGAAAGAAACAGGTCAACTGCTTCACCATTCGCTTTTCAATTATGGAAATCAAACTAACTAGATTTTCTTAATTCTTTGTGCAACATGCCACAGTAAAGTCTGGAGACATTCTTGTTGGAAACAATTACTTAGCATACGTTTGTTTACCCTCATTTCAGTGAGATAACAGGACATGTGGTTGCGGGACATTAACTAATCAACTCCACTATCCTACAGATTGTTTAAGATCGTGTGAGCCTTCATCAATCTTGTGATGATCCAGTTGACAGGGTCTACTAGATCCACATTACAACTAAACAAAATAACTTATCCATGTCATCCAGGGATGCTCTAAATTTGCAACGTATGACATTTACAGGCAACAGAAAATGCAACAGTTGAGAAACTGCATACAGACCTGTAAGGAGTATCACCACCGAATTTCTTTTGATTGACATAACTCGAAAGAAGTTTAATATAACCACCACCACATTCGATGTCTTGCTCTAACTTTATAGAATACTGGACCACTAAAGTTCTGTTTTTGTTTGAAAACTCTGGTATCTTCGCAGATATTGCGAAATGCCTGGCATCAGTAGATGTCATAAGACCTGCAAATTTTGCCTCTCATTAAGAAACTTGTAAGTTCAACTCACAGTATACTACATTCTTTACTTGCCTAGCATATGAAGATTCAGTATGTAGCTTTTGCATGTCTAATATTCAAAATAAATTAGACTCGTTTTTTCAACCAAATACACGGCGCATACCTCTATCATCAGGGTCACCAGACCATGTTCCTGCTGTGTGCTTAAAAGAACCAGCTTTTCCTTCACTCCTTTTCCAATCGGATTTGACCCAACGACTTGCCCAACCATCTATTGGATATGTCAAAAGCAGTTAACATATCAAAAAAAGTTAAGAGTTATAACGAAAGAGCAATACCATTACTCATAAAAACCAATGCATAAACATGAATTTCAGATAGTGTGATTCAATTCAAAATGGTTAACCAATGACTTCTCAAACGAGGTTGGACACATATACGAGGTTGACCCAACCAAACAAAGTCTCCTGTGATCAGACAACGTCTACTATTCCAAATGTCAGATGCTGAAGATAATTGGATAGATTAACCAACTCAATTTCATAGCTATTCACACACTTTTCGTATTCTTAACATACTTTTTGAGTAATACCAGTTGTACCATATTTTCAAACTACTAGATACACAGCAGCTGATTTGGCCTGGATCATGTCAACCACACACCATTCTCGTCAGATATGGTTTACTCAAATGCTAAGAAAATATTATCATTATACCAAGTGCAATTTTAAAGACACATCTCTAATGTGTGTCCATGTGACACTCAATTTTGGTGGGTTATATTCAAGCAATCGAGGAAACATGATACTGAGTCTCACTCGGTTATCAAAATAACCAAATGTCACGATGGACACACTTTATAGGTGTGTCAATAAAACCAAAGTCACTCCCTTAATGCCATGTTTGTTTGGTATAAGTTACTGATTTCCATGAACCAAACCACAGAAAGCAATGTAAATCTAAGTTTTACAAGCGAATCAGTTACATCTGTAAGTGCAATCAGATGAATTAATTAAACTAAACATGCTACATATCACAATCATCCTAATAATAAATTCAAATACAAGTATAGCTATATAAGCTGACACTTTCCAAAATGTTTTTCACTATGCAAACACTACTAAAAATTCCTTAACAGACAGTATTTAACTCTGCCAAAACACTATACCCTAATTTAGAACAATCAAAAACTCATCATGGAAGTACTAGAAATACTAGTTTAAGTGAGCTGAAAAAGAAGCTAGAGATAGAGTTATACCTTCAAATCTCTCTTCAAAAACAATCTCTGAAACAGCAAAATGAAATGAGTATAGACCAAGTAAGATTACTAGTAGCTGAATTCCAGGAATTAGGGCAGGTTCCGCCATTTCCGGATAATCGGTAAATGCAACTCAGATCCTAGTGACCTAATATAGAATATTTGATTATAATAAAAGCCCAAGTATATGAATAAATTACAGAAACTACCACTTCAAGGTGTTTGCCGCTCATTCAGCTGGATTTTCAGTGGATGGTGTTTATGTAATTTATGAAAAGAACAGGGTAATGATGAGAAGAATATTCCAGTCAAATTCTCGGTGGTGGTGCAGTTGACTTTGAAAGTCTGAAAGAACGTCATTGATACTCCAAAGACTGTCTGTCCAGACTCCGTTCTACGGTTCCACGTGGACCAATGATATCCATACGTGGTGTTGGCAACACTAACCCATTGGATAGTGGCAGACCCAGTGATGGTGCAATTCATCATAATGACATTCTAGTTGATGATCATAATGGCATTGTAGGTGAATTTGGCAACTGGAACAGCCTGCCTTTAACACCTTTGTGGATTCAACTATCACCACACCCCTGCAAACTTTCCTTGTGCAAAACCAAAAATCAAACCCTTTACAAAGTCTGATTAATATGAAACACAATACAATACGAATTCATCTCTCTTTACATTCAAGTTAATATGTCATAATTAAAAACTCTCTTCTATAACTAAAGCAAACCAAATACTTTTTTGAGCAATCTTTTGCCATCAAATAAAATTATAGCCCAACTCATATTTACCCAAAACCATAAAAAAGAAAGAAAGAACTGTATATACACAAACTAGAACTAGTTCCCTGTTCTTGAACCATCTTCCCCGGTTAAATTTCAAGTGTTCACATGAATTATCGTGTGTCGTGTCACTGCAGTGCTTGGGCACAACTGCAGTTCGTATCCACCCACTACAACAAAAGGAATGGCATGAATTCAGGGAATAGGTTACTGCGATGCAACTGAGTACAGAACCAACGTAAGGGTCAAAGACATCAAACATCTCATGTGGCAAATGATGATTCTTTCCTCATTTGCACAATGTTGCCCTTGCTGAAGCAATATAATAATACTCATCAAGTTACCTTGTCATCATCTCCTTGTTTTTGTATCTGGTGTTCGGTTTGATGGTGGTGTTATTTGCGTTCCACCACCGAGTGCAACCGCGGCAGACTCTACATGAGTGAGAAGGTACTCATAGATCTTCTTTCTTAACCTATCAGCTGTGTCAGCTGAAATTCTTGGACCTTCAAAACCCTCCTTTCCCAATCCAATCTCATCTAACCAGTCATTTACACTCTTCAACTGAGTTAGCATGCCTGCAATTTGACCATTATCTGATAATGACGAGGAATCCACATCAGCATTCAAGAAGCGCTCAACAAACCCTAAGAACCACTCTTGAGATTCAACTTGCAACATTTGGGCCATGTCCACTGCCTCATCAAGACCATTCCCTGGGGTCCATTCAGGTGGAGGTGGGGCAGCTGGCTTTGGACGGATCGAAAGACCATCGACAGATCGGCGCGGTGTTCCTGGTGTGCCCAACTTAGAACCATTAGATGAACGAGTTTTTGTTAGTGCCTTTGCCGCCACGTTCTTCAACGAGTTCTCAAGGACTAGTATTTGCTTAGTGCCAGAGGAAGTACGATTATTTTGGGCCGGAGATGAAGCTGGAGCAGAATAGGTATTGGAGTTGGATTGTTTGTTATATACTGAGAAGGATGATAAATCAGTGGCCAAAGCAGCTTGAACCCATGAAGTTGCCTGTCTACGCCTGTCTGATGAGAGTTTCAGCACTTCTTTTGGAAGCTCATTTTCAGGATCTGGTGATGATCCCACTGGAACTGTTTTTGATAGCGAATCTGCAACTAAACGAGCTTTGATAAGACTTGAATGAAGACTCAAGAACTGCTCCACCGCAGGTTGTGGGTTATCCTCCTTAGCGGACGAATTTAACTCAGCGTATATGCTGCAAAGAAAATTGCAAAGATATCAATTTTTATGCATTGCACCATACATAAAATCCATCAGAAAGTATCATATCATATTATACAATGGGTTCTGAAAACCTTGATTCAGAAATGAAAATAGAACAGGAACCGTAGCAATATTCAAAGATATCCAAACATCTAAGAAACAGCTGCCAGGGTGTTGCATGTTTAGTGAAAGAATAGGAGCATATCATTGGAGTACATTGGTGAATCCTGACATTATTGCGCCAACCGACTTCATTATGTTACATTTTCAAAGTAAAGTGTGCTTCTAGTACTTCGGAGCTCTAAAATTTTTGTTATGCTGATCACATTAAGCTCCCAGAAATTTTGGTCACCACATTTGAGTAGGGAAAATCACAACCAGGTTACCTATCTGCTTCCAGTCTGTGGTCAAAATTCTAAGTGGTCTTAATTGATCCGAGTTACAGGTACATAGCTGAACCAACTCATGAACAAGGGAAATTAACTGCTAGCCCAAGTCACCGAATACTCAAAACGCAGATGCCCTAGAGATTTTATGAGAATGCATCAAGTGATATGCAAATGATGGAATTTGGCTATGAAGCTTCATTACTGTGTTCTATCAGATAACAATCGGGTTCTGATAAAAGACATGAATTTTGGCTATTAAGTGATGCCCAAACTAGACAAATTTGTTCTATAGTTACCTCAAGCACCGAATCAAGCTCTCTGCAGCAGAAGCTTCTTGCATGGCCTCAATAGCAGCAATTTCTGCAGCATCTCTCTGCTTTAAAACTTCCTGAAATGGATTTGATGTGCAAAGTGGTATAACAATCAGTATTTATGGTAATGACCCATAAGTATCAACAAGTATGGTTTATCATCTAGTGATGATTTTTCAAGAGGTTAAATGCCTAGAAATACTAAAAACGATATCAGAGGTGATCATGCTAATACTAATGAGAGAGACAGAGAGGAATTCTAATGGCAAAAAGTTGTTGCATGAGTTTATACCTTGCCAAGCTTTGCAAGTGACGACGGTAAGGAAGACCATGAAACAGAGCCATCAGTCAATCTTCTGCTACTGCTGGGAACAACCTTGACCAAATTCGGGGGAAGTCCATTACTAGCAGCTTCTGAAGAACGTTTTCCAACAGAAGCCCGTTGCTTATTTGTCTTATCAGAATCATCCATAGTTCCATTTGTGGTAACTTTTCTAGGTGTCTGAACCTTATTCTCCTCTTTCGGTGATGGTTTATCGTTTGTTGACGTTTTTTTCTTGGGTACCTGTTAATCCCACAATGCCAGATAAGATGAGTATGGCAAATATTTTACATGGTTGCATCAATAGCATGCTATTCCTACAAGGGTGTCAACCATACCATTTTACTGTCTTGTCTATCTAATCAAGCAATCTAATATGGAAAACCAAAACATAAGCACTATTAAGAAAGAAAAAAATGCTTACAGAAGTGCTCCGAACTTCAGCTTTCAATTCATTCTTGGATCCTTTTAAGCTCGAATTTTCCCTACCCTTCATCTCAGCACCTCCTTCCCAACTTCTTCTCAAAGCCTTAGAACCCAAGTCATACCCATTAATCAAGTTCCCAACTGGGTTTCCCGAAGATGACTTCCTTCCTGTTGTAGTCGCCTTAAGGGCTGAAGCTGCTTTCTCCATCAATGTCTGACCTGCTGATTTCTTTGCATGTTGCTTGACCCCATTTGAGAACTTCTCAAACGAAGCAGGCACTGAATAACAACTCGACGGAGATGATGGGATTCTTGAGTTAGACGATTTTGGCCTGACTGATGAATCTTTCTTTTCTACCGAATTTGTAGTAGGTTTCGACATAGACCTAGACCTATCGAGGGGTTCTTTCTTCTTATCTGAATCATCATGTGTAGAAATCCCGTTCACTTTAATCGGCTTGATTTTTTCCTTATCCCCATTTGTATGATTACTTGAGCCTCTAGATGGTGTCTTAGTTTTCTCTACAGGGTTTGATCCAGACGAATTAAGGAAACAAAGAGAATGTGTTGCAACTAAATCTTCAGGAGTACCTATACAAGGATGACGTCCGGGGACAGGTCTTACTCCTTGGAGAAGTGGTACAGGTGAAGCAGCCTCAAGCCGTTCAACATGAATAAACTGACCCAATTGAAGCTTATCACTTAGAATCAAATCATCATGTTCATCTGGCAGTGCAACATAAGTTGCATGTGAAGAATCTGATACCTTGAGATAAAATCCCTTGTTGGTAAATAAGTCAGCACCTGCAAGTGCAGGAACAATGCCAACAACTTGAAGCAGTGACGAACGATGCTCACCAGCAACCTTTACATCTGTGTTCATATGCTGTAAAAGCTTTAAAAGAACACCCGGAACTAATGTCGCCATCTCCAAAACGCATTACTTTACTAATCCCAATTATTTAAAACAACCTAAGCAACAAAATTCACACACATCAGAAATGAAAATGCAAATCACTCAAGCAAATTGCGTAAACACCGAACGGAATTATGAGAACTCAAAAAACAACAAAGAAATCATGGGATTTTCATATATGATCAATGTACTGCACAGGGGAAAAGGAAGAAGAACAAAATGGGTCTTACCTCAACACCCCCAGATCTGATAACTGTGTTGCTTTTGAATTTCAAAGGGCTTTTATAGCCACTCTCTGCAACCAATAAGATCAAACAGTTAATTAGAATTTCAAAAACATTTAATGCAAAAATCAATCAAAAAACAACAACAAAAATATTCTAATAATTTCTAAAAACTGAAAAACACTTCACTAGAAAAATCAAAAACCAACCATTCTTATTAGGGTATTCCTTTATTGATTGCAGCAGCTATTAAATTTTGAGACTAAAAAAAAACCCAGAAGTGAAAACAATAAAGTAACACACTGATTCAACAAAACCCAAAATAAATAAAACCTAAAAATAGAAATCAAGAAACCCAAAACTCATCAAATGTAACTTCATTCAACAATAAGGAAAAAAAAGCTTCAACCTTTATTGTTTCCCCATATAGAAAAACACCAACCCACAATATGAGATTAGGGTTTGATGCATTACAGCTCAAGTAACCACCTCAAGAAGTAAGAAAAAAGCAATCTTTAATAAGTTATGGGGGAGGGAGGGGAAGGAGGCTATAGATAAAAACCTGGAGAAAGAGATGGAAGTGAACAGAACCAAAAATGAAGAAGAGAGATTTGTTGAGTTTAATGAATGAAGAACCACAACTCTCTTCTTAATTGAATGATTGTAACAAGAAAAACAGAGCTGTCACAAGAAATCTGACACTCCTCTGACACTTTATTTCTTTTTATCTAATTTTCTAAACAGAAATTCAGACTTTAAAAAACTTGGGTTTTGATTGGATTTCAATTTGAGATCAGAGCAACAAAAAAAATAATAACAGAAAAACAAAAAATTAGTATAAGGGAAGTGAAGAACTAGTTAGGGAGGGAGTAGCTTTACAGAGAATAATTTCTTGTCTTTAAGCTTTATTTTTCTGATTTTTCATTAAATTATTTGGGAGCTAAATAATTAATTAATTAAATTATTTGGGAATTATGTTGGATTATTTAATATGCATGTGAATGGGAGGCATGTGGACGGTTAACAGTTTTGTCGGCTAAACTTATGATTCCGGCAAGTTGAAATTTTAATTTTCTCCCGGAATGTGTGATTCCGGGGGAGAGACGGAGAGTTATTTACTATTTAAGTTAACTAGTCAATTTATTTGACTTTTCGAAAAACATTGACTGGATATTATCTTATATGTGTGAATATGATTAATAAGGGTAGGTATTAGGATAGAAGAAGAAGAAGAAATATCAAAATCAAGAAAAGAATAATGTTTCAAAGGTAGTAGAAGAAATACCTATGTGATTGTGGGGTGCTATTTATGGAGGGGACCCTATTTTACACCATGGAAATAGTTGGTGTTACAATCACTAAATCAGTTGCCCATAACCAGCTATATATAGGGTATGGATATGAGGGGAGGACCCAAATTCATGTGAATCATGTTGGGATATTGCTACGAGAAGGTTTGATTGTGAATCGAATTTTCAGTATTGTCTTCGTGGTAAATTCGTTAGGTGATGATAATATTAAAAAGTTATATTTGATATTTAAATAAACAAAATTTAAAATAATCTAATTTTTTTAGAAAAATTCTTCAATTTTAAAATATAATATCCCATCAATAAATTAAATAAATAAACACATTTGGGGCGTTATAAATAGGTAAAAACTCTAGTGATATAAAGACCGAAGAATTTTTGAAGGCCTTAATAGATCTCCAGCACCGGTTATCACCTAAGTAAAGGCTAGTATCTTAGATTGGAGTTCTATTTTTCGAAGGGATTTCAGTATTACTCTAGACTAGTGCATATTCTCATGGACAAATATATTTCGCTAACTAGTTTCCTTTTAAACTTTTTTTAACATATTCTGGATGTCTGTGCAGCTCTAATGTAGCTTTTATCTTTTTTGACTTGTTTGCATATTTATATATTTTCTTTTCTCTTTACAATAAATTTTTTTTCTCCATACAGAAAAGTGCTCTAAAATATATTGATATAGTGAATGTTGTTGATAAAATATCATCAAACTTCAGTGATGAATATGATTTAACACTGAAATTTGTTGATATTTTGCTATGACAATATTTCTGGAATTTCTTACTTTCTATTTTTTCTGCTTTAATCCGAAAAGAAAAAAATAAAACTTATCACTGCCATCTTGATTTTTATTTTTATTTTATTTTATTTTTCCTTTCTACAAACAGAAACGATTTCATCAAGGATAAACTGAAGCTGCAACATGATAATCCCTTACAATGTCAGCTACATCATTACAAGTTCCGTCAGTATAAATACAACTCCAAAAGGAAATATCCAGAAGAAGAAGATGCTTTATTTCTGGAACAATCCCCTGTTGCATCCAATATACAAAGGAGGGGCAGCCCTCTTGATTAGGAAAATTGTTATTGGATGACTCAGTGCTTACTTCGTGCTTATAAGAATTTCTTCTCCCCGTGCTCAAACTTCATGAATTGGCATTAAAGAAGTATCCTCTAAAGAAAAATACCTACCCGAAATGAAGTCATTTGCTTTTTTCCTTTTCTATAATCAAACTCATAGCTCATAGTATCCTCATAAGACAAGAAAAAATCACGTTAAAAATAAACTTCTTTCTTTCCATCAAGTTTCTTACCATACCCTCGTGTGAATCATGAGGGAGGAGGCTTTGTACGTACAAAAGCTACAATCATTACTAGTTGAAACAAAAAGCAATAATCCAATTTTCCAATTATTGAGCCTTAATTAAAAGAAAATCCAAAACTAAAACTTAAAACCTAGTAGGTGTATAGTTGTAGTAAGAATCCCTTAAGAATGTGAGCAAGTGAGATGATATGTAAGCTGCTCAATAATTCTTCAGCTATAATGAGGGAATCCATGGTGATATTACATCATACCTAACCATCAGCTATGAATGTCGAAGTGTAATTATATTTGGTTTTTACATCTAATTTAAACCACGTCTTACAAAATATTTTTTAAGGGGCACCGCATACGCCAACTGTACTAATTCATTTTTTGCTTTTGATTTGACGGGATATTTTACCTTATTCTCTCTTCTTTAATCTTTCACTGTTTGTTGCGTTTATGATAACATTGTTAAACATTTTCCTTTAAGTATCCAATATAATCTCAGATTTTGTGCAGATATTTTCCATTCTCAACAAAGTCTTGAGCTTTACAGCACTAATCACAGACCCCAAAAAATTTCAAACAAGCTGCCTGAGACCATAATATATAAGCAGGTACAATATGGTTCCTAAAGGCCAACCTGATCTTAACTGTCGTTTGCCAGGTGCAATCCACCAACCATATCATGCACCCAGACAATCTTAAAATTATCACAAAATTAGGGGACTAGATTTGAATAACCGTGGTTCTAGACCTAGTTGTAGCTTGTTTTGAACTCGTTGACTTGACTTCAGAGGTCAATCTAGCATTTTTGTACTTCAGAATTGGACAATACTACTATTATTTTAAGACTAACATGCACGTACCTAGTGGAAAGTGGAAACCAGCTAGTGAGTCGACGTCAGTAGGTCAGGACCGTAGGATGGATCCACTGTCATCAACCGGATCCAAATCCCATAATCTCGACATCGAGAATAAGACAAGTGAAGAGCAAAGAAAAACTGGTGACTGATTAGTTGTTTCTATCTGTAATTTGTAATTACGTAGCTAGTAATTATTAATTAATAAAAAGTAGGTGCCTTGTTTAGTGTAAACGTAAGCAGAACAGTGTCAAATAGTAAATGACAAACACTGCAAGCCAGTAATGATGATTGCAATTTAACAACGGACATCTGTTCTCTTCTCTTCTAAATTTATAGGGTGTCATGGTTGTTATTAAATTTCATACGGGGTTATCAAATTTCATAAAATTTAAAGTAAATATGCAATTTAATATCGTATATCGGTGTATATTTCTATTTGGATGCTCTAATCATTTTGAGCTAAAATTTTGTTAGACCAAGAAAAAAAAAGATAAAGAAGATGAACCGTTAAAATCACGTCACGGTACTATTAACTAACGAGTAAGTGACTATCAAATGATGACGTGTTTACTTTATATTCATGCTATTTTAAAAAGATAGGTTTATTTCATATGTAATTTGTATGTAAAATAGATCTATTTTTTAAAAATTGAGATAGTATATAAGATTAAAAAGGAAAAATTACATATTACTAAAAATAGTCCATTGAATTTGTATCACATTCTCCAATAAACAAGGAATGCTAGACAAAAAAAAATCTATGAAGAAAGGCTAGACAAAATTACAAACCACTAGGGGAAACAAAAAGAAAATAAAAGCTAACGCTGCTACGCATATTCAACATTTAAAGAAATTGTAAAGGAAAATTTAAAGTCTAGTGTGGTTGTACAAGGGATCTCTGGATGAGTCTAATCAACAATGGCGTCAGAACAATACATTTGTTAGGCGAAAGAGAAACAAAAAATATATGACAGTTTACATGGGACCTTATAATTAGAAGGACTAGAGAATTCCATGGACATATATGCACCTCCACATGCAGCCAGAATTCTAATTCATTTTTTGCTTTGATTGATTGGATATCTTACCTTCTTTTCTCTTCTTTAATCCTTCTTTCACTGTTTACTTTGGATAACATTTTTTAAGCATTCTAATGTGAGTATCCAAGAAATCACACCTTAAATTTTGGGTTAAGTTATTCTCAAATTTGAGGCAAATGTCTTGAAGATTTTCTAGTTTTGATATCTTGAGAAGTTTGAGCCTATCAATTGCACGTAGCTTGTACGCTGCTAAAGTACGTGATTCTCGTGCATTTGGAAATTTGAGGTGCATCACACTTGAGATGTACCACACTTATATCTGCTGTGTTCAAACTTCATACCCACAACTGTAGTGTTTCCAAAGGCCAATATAATGATTGTAGCTTGTCAATTCAAGACCCAAAATACTTCAAGTTTCAAGTAATTTCTCGATCATACTGAATAACGTCTCCGGTTACTAAGAAATGAAAATCAGTTTAACTTGAGTTAAACTCGCATCGTTATTACTGCTACAGAGGATATCAAATTACTTAAGAATTATCAGTTCAGTAGAGACTAAAACTATTTTATCAGTCCAATACAGACTAAAACTATTTTGTTTTAGATAGATTTGATAACCGCCAAGCTTATATGGTATTATCAACTCAATTGAGATGGTAAAGTTAAAATGCCAAACTACAAAATCTAGCATTTCTATCTTTATAGGATATGCACCACATGTTTACTAGTAAACCTACCCTACTAGTCATGAAGATGAGACATGGACAAGGAAGCAGCTTCAAATTCAATGGTTATATAACTAGTAGTAGTACAAAATAGTCGATATAATGGCTCCTACCACTGCCGAGAAGACAAGAAGAAAGGTAGAATGAAATTTTCATATTTGTATTCTGGAATTTAGGCGCCCCTAATCCCTATTATTTCGGGAAATGGTTGTCTGGATAGCTGCAAGGAGATAGAAATAATAACGAAAAAAGTTGTATGTATACCTACAAGCGGGCCATTTTTACTTACACACCTAGATTATAAAGTTAAAAAAAAAAACTACTACGGGACTGTAATTTTTTTTCCATAGAATTTATAAAATGATAAATAGGGTTATCAGAAAGTGAACCCAAAAATCTTTTATCCTAATATTTCATATAATACCTAGACTATCATAGATTAATTAGTATTAATCAATTTAATTAACTAAACTAATTAAGATTAGTGATTGGATTAGATTGATAATTTATGTAAATATTTTTATTTAATTTTTAAAATCAACAAAGGGGGCATATTCCCCCTTATTTTTTTATTTTTAAAACTTTTTTTAAAAAAAATATGACTGAGAAATGATTAATTCATAGTCGTAAAAAGTCATTTACGGCTAGGAATTCATCAGTTCCTAACCATAATAAGCTTGTACATGAGAATGAATCAAAATTTACTGTGAGGAAACGATTAATTCCTAGCCGTAATAGGCTTGTACTCGGTATAAAGATAAGAAATTTGTCATTTTCCAGCCGTAAACAACAAAAAGTTACTATTTACGGCTGAAAATTGAGTAATTCCTAGCCATAGATAAATTACTAAGTTCAAATCAGTCATAAAATACCCAACAACTAGGAATTCAATATTTACCTAGCCGTAGATGGATTATTTATGGTCAGGAAAAAGATGAACTCCTAGCCGTAATGACTGTTTATGGCTAGGAGTTCATCTATTCCTAGTCCTAAGTAATTCCTGAAACTTAAATTGTTTTTTCTTTTTTTATATTGAAGATTTGTTAGAACAGTGGTTAGATTTAAATTTATTTATGGGAAAAAGAATATTTCTTACTTTCGTTACATATTAAGTCTCCTATCTTTATTTTGGACATTTGAATCCACGACTATGAAAAAAAAATTACAGCCCCATAATAGGTTTATAAAAAAAATCCGATTATTAATGCTAACAAACAATAAGAACAAACAAGATGTGTAGAGTTTTTTATTTTTTTTCCTTTAAAGCATAGAATTTGTAGAGCAAACATCACTTGGATCAAAATATAGATTTTGTACAACCTATCTCTTCCATGAAGCCTCGTTAACAAGTTGGAACAACTGATCACATTTGTTCTTATCTTAATACCATATGCTCAATTTAAGTCATATCATTTTGATGCGTTTTTTTCCCGAAAGAATTCATCATTTGTTTTGTAATTTTACATTACTATGATTACCATGGATCAAGATCAAATACGTGTGAGAATGTTGGTTGAGAGGTCACATTTGAAAGATCTTCTGGTACACAAAATTTCTCACTTTCCTATGCTTTGATGGGATATATCTTATGATCTTTTCTCTGTTTAATTCGTATAATACTATGCCTAAACTTTTCCTCTCTGAGTATCCAAGAAATCACTTACACATATTTTGTGTGGGCTTTTGGTTCTCAAATTTGGGACAAAAACCTTGACCATAAAGCTTGCTTTTTTCGTCTCTATTTTGGATATATCGAGTCTATCAAGCTTGTTTTTTCCGTCTCTATTTGAATTATTTACATAATGAATATTGTCGTAAAAAATGAACTTAAAAATGTTGTTCTGGTTTTGTTAGGAATGGAATTTAGAACCAAGGAATCACTAAGGTACACTAGTTTATTTTAATTTTTATGAATGAATCTTTAGATCCATTTGGAGAAGCTAAAAATGGTTCCTCTTCTTATTAACTAAAAGGCTAGAAAGTTGCATCTAAAGGAGGGCCCTTAGGGGTTTAGATACTTTTGTGGTTGTGGGAGGACTAAGGTTATGGGCTAGTTAGAGCAAACATACTTTTCACGTACGCTCGGGCTCGAGTACGGGTGCGCTTGCGGTTGCATTTTGTAGACTTGCGGGTGTGACTGTGGCTACTGTTGTGGGAATGAGTATGGTTGCGGGTGCGGGCGTAGCTGAGGCTGCGGGCCAACCAAGACTTAACTTTTTGAACATAAATTATTTCCTTAAAGCATTTAAAACTAAATTAAAGTTTGTTTTAAATGTGGGGGGCGTATGACCCGGCGAGAATCACTCTCGACCGTTTTAATTCCGTTTTAAACATTAAGTCCTTGCTCCATGTACGAAATTGAATTTCAAACATAATGACCGTGTTTCATGCACAGAATTGATTGTCATTAGTATCATTCTCTTCTTTTGCCTATAAAAGGAAATCGAATATCTTGTCTTGTTTTTCCCTCTTCTTGCTTTGTTTTGCACACTGCTTGTTTATTTATCAATTGTTGTTGAGTTCGTTTGAGGGTGACAAGTATTGTGCTTATACTAGTCATAACGGACAGTTCTATCCTGGACATATCTCCGTTGTTAGGGTATAACATCTCTCATTTTTGAGGAGTATCCGCGGACTATTGTGTTAAGGACAATTTACTGAGCAGGTGGCTCTATCCATTGTGTGATATCAATTCAGTGATTTCTTAACCTTAACAACTTCTTCTGTTCAGTGCTTTCTATCGTTGCAGATCAACAAATATAAATAATGAAATTTTATTACTAAGTATTGTTAGATAATATGTGCAAGCATGTGCATGTGTTCTTAATAGTATTCTATAAATTGTGAATATCTGAATAACTGATATCAGAGTCCTTGAAATTATTTAACATATTCCAGATGTTCTCCGGTTTACATTGCCAACTAATTGCTGTTTATGTATTTGTTTTTGCCAACTAATTGCTGTTTATGTATTTGTTTTTCTCTTGAAGGCTAATGAAGTGAGACTGATGGTTAACGAATGGGTGGAGACGAAAACTAGAGGATCATTTGACAGCACCACAATGGTTGTGTTGGTGAATGCACTCTATTTCAAAGGATTATGGCATCAAGGTCAGTTCGATAAATCGTTAACAGAGAACTCAGAATTCTATCTACTTGATGGACATTCTTCTGTTGATGTCCCATTTATGACTAGTACCGAGAAACATCAGTACATATCGCGTCAAAACGGCTTCAAAGTACTTCAACTCCCATACAAATTACAAAGACAAACAGGGAATCATAATGGTTTATCCATACGATAATCTATTTGATTCAAGTACTCGACCTTTTCTATGTATATAATTTTGCCTGAAAGACGGGATGGACTTGAAGAGTTGATAGAACAATTATTTGTTGGAGGAGATCATTACTCTCTATTATGTTGCAGCTATGGAGAGTGTCTCAATCGGAGTTCCAGTTTAGCACTCATAATGGACAATTTCTATCCTGTGGTGGAGAAGGGGCATCTGTCTCCACAACATCAAATTACCCGTCTTTGACAGAAACATTTCTATTGTAAGGAGTAGCAATGATATAGTTCGTATTAAACTATCCAGGGTACATATTTGAAGGTATAATAGTACTCTGATCAGCCATTTAAAGTTCGTTCTCGCTTGGACATTCGGGTTCTTGTACTTCATATCTGAAGTTTTGACATTTTTTTGATGTCTTCTGGAAATCTCCTATTGAGGATTCATCTTTTAAACGAACCAAAATCTCCTGAAGTTCCCTTCTATATCTTACAGGATTACTACTCAAAGGGATACAATATTGTGAGGAAATATTCAGCTACAGCTTATGTATTAATGTGTCAGTTTGTAGATACAGACCCAACGGAGCTTTATCATGCCATTGCCAACATGGGTTTATCAAACGTAGTGGTGGATTTGCACTTCTACAATCTCTTTCAACCAAAATTTGATACGATGAGCTCAACCGAGAATATTCAATTCATAAAAGACAGCAGGAAAGCTCAAGTGGATTCCCTAAACACTGCTAATGGAGACGGACCACTAGTTTTTATAGGTAAGACTTGTTTCCATTAAACTTTTCTATTCATAGAAGCATGATTTGTGTTTCCTTCTTATGTTAAAACAAGAGGTGTAGCTTGTACATAGCAACATTAAAGACCTGTAACTGGATACTGCGCGCAGGGGAGTGGGTGAACGAGTGGAGCTTTAGAGATGGTTCTCCAGAGAATTATCAAGACTTTGGTAAAGCACAATTAGATGTTTATGGTTCATCTTCTTCTGGATGGGCTTACTGGTCATTCAAGAATGTTAATGATCATTGGGATCTCGAGTGGAACATCAAGAACAAAATCCTGCAGTTAAAGGTTGGAAGGAACAAATACAGCAATTTGTAGTACATATTTTTGCAACTCTTCTCAACTTCTTCGTTCTATACTTTGTCAATAGGTTAAAGGTCATAAAACTTCTCCTGACCGGGGCTGGGGGTATTGAATCATTTTATGCTCGTAACTCATCCTAAGCAATTTGAGGTTATTCGTGTTGGCAGTAGATCTTTATATATACTTGCACAGAGATTGTAATACAATAAAACCTCTCTATAAGATAAGTCACTAGGCCGGCGTATGGTCCCTGCTTGTGTCAGTTTTTACTCTGTGTTGTAATAAGTTCGGTGTGAACGAATTTGCGGACATAATATATGTAGCATCGGTGAAGATGATGTAAAGAACACATTGCATAAATACTTTATACATTCTAAGCCCATGTATCTGTTTATTGAGTGTGTGTGCTGGTCATCTTATTACTAACTACTAAGTTATCACGATAAAGCCTGGCCTTATAAACGACCAAACGAGCACATCTCCAACAAATAAGAAGCAAGTACTAATTAAACAATTTTAAGGCAGACTGCATTTTCAACTTGAGAGTTGAGATACAGTCTTGAAGTCAGATTAGGCACAGAATGGAAACAACCAACATAATTTATGGTGTTTTTGGCACAGATAGAGTTGAAGGTGAAGTTCGATCAATAGGAGGAGTTAAGGGTGGAGTTCAAATCGTGTTTGACACAGATGGAATTAGAATTCAAGGGGTTAAACTCTATCCTTCGATGGAAAATCAAATGACACCTTCCCGATGGAAGTTGAAATTTCATCCTTTCAACTCCACCGGTTGACCATATTGATATATCAACATTTTTTTTTCTTAAACAATATTTAATTCCTTACAATTACAAATATACTTGGTAACTATAATATAATGATATTTTGATTTTTTTGTTTTAGTACTTTAATATTACATAAATAATGGTAATAAAATTATTTATTTTATTAGTAATTTTTAGATTTCATTAATAACTACTTGTTAAGTCCTACAACTGCAGTCTTGATTTCCCCTGAAACGTTTGTTAATCAAATGATTGCAAGATTCAGTATTCAACTCAGAGTAAGAATTCATTCATACTACTTCAAATAGGTTTTTTTTTCTTCGATTTTTATGTCGAGTTTCATTAATGCATTCTTTTCTAATGTTAATTTAATAATTTTATTTAAATAATTTTGTATTAATAATTTTTAATATTTTATTATAATATTTTTTAAATATATAATATTTTTTTTCTCATTATGTAAAATTATTTTTTTCTCATTATATATATTTTTTCTCTTGATGGGATATAAACAAAAAATTATTATTTTATTGTCAAAATACATTAGTATGTTGATAAATTATTAATTTTAAATTAAAAATACTCTTTTTGTTAAAAATACCAAAATTGATTTCTATGAAAATTACATTATTTAAAACAATAATTTAATTACATTTTTATTTAAAATATCAAAATTTCTTTTCATTAAAAATAAAATTTACATGAAAACATAAATTAATAACATTATATTTATAAATTGACTAATCTTTTATATAGTTTTTATTAATAAATATATAATATTTTTTAAATAAATAATTTTGGTATTTTCTTTTGCTTATAAGTGAAAATTAATTTAAGAATTATATAAAATTAATAAATATAATTTTTAATGAAATTCATTAATTTTTAAAATAAACTTATCAGTAAATATATATAATTTAAAGTTTTTAAATGAATAAATATTTAAAACATAAAGAAAAAGTGATTATCAATTTCAAAGAAAATGCACGTTGTAATTAAAATAACAAAAAGTAGAGAGAAGAAGATAAAAACATAATAATCCAGAGAGTCTTTATCGCTGGAGATAAAATCTCTACCGCTGGAGACAAAGATTCTATCGTGACGTATACTATACCGTTAAACTCTGCCTTGTACGGTAAAATGGTAAATTTTCCACTTTGCTATATAAGTTTGCCATTTAGCCATACCAGGGTGTATATATGGTAAATCTGTTGATTTGCCACATCCGTACGAGGCGGACGTAGTGAAGCCAGAATAAAAAGTAAATGGCAGGATCATGCATAATATAAGCCATAAAAAAAAGTTACAATATAGTTATTGTATCTGAATTTGTAAAATGATAGAAGGATCTGAATAGGCACGGATCTTTGAGGAGGCTAACCTGGGTCTAAGCTCAGGTCAGCTCCCAAATCTATATGTCTAAAGAAATAAGTTTAATAAACTTTGGCTTCTAGCCCGGGCCTTGGAAAAAAAATTAGCCCCTTTTTATGGACATAAAGGATATTTCAAAGAGTGAAATGCCTATGGAAAGAGGTAATAAAAAATTATTAATATAGGATATGACATACCTTCACCGTTTGTAATCTGAATATATTCATAGTCATTATAAGAGATTTATGTAAATTTGGGATTTTAAATTATTTTTTAAACTATTACCACTTCTTATCTACTTTTGTTTTTCGATTAAAATTTCGTAAAAGTTATTTTCTTGAAAGTTATAAAAAAAATATTCAAACATAATATTTAGATTTAAATCCTGGTAAAAGTCTAGTCCAGCCCACCCCTTGATAGATTTCTAGTTCCCTCACTGAACATTATCTCATATAATTTATATCATTTTTTTCTTAAAACTCAAACGTCAAAGAATTTAAATTAATAAAAACTCTTAATTATGAATACTCTTATAAATTGTGGGAAACTCAAAAAAAAAAAAACATTATGAAGTAATTCAAAAACCCCTATCTAATTTTGGTAATGGTTAAATTAGCTTTGAGTATCCCCAAATGTTATTAAGATTAAGCTTATATTTTGACTTTATTTTGTTTTATCTTTTTAAAACAGATGATCTTTACTGGTATTGTTCTGGCCAAATAACTGATTACGATGCAGTAAAACAGAACCAAACTCCTTCTCATCTAACATCCCAATAGCTAAATCAGTAAGCGCTTTCTTAGCTCTTCGGAATTGACCTTCACCTAGCATCCTCTGATTATGATCTAACCAACCAACACAATCTCCAAATGCTTCTCCCATTGTCGGATCTGTTCAATCCCATCACAAATTGCATTACAGACATCAGGTGGTTTCACACTCCTTTCAAAAAAACTCAACAACATGACGATCCAATGGAGCTTTGGCCATATTCACTTTGTTATTAAACATAATTGCTCTGAATTCTTCTTGAAAGCACGAAAATGCCTCGAGCAATCGCCTTATCCACGACAAAGAGAGGAGAGGTTATATTCGATAGTTTAAGAAATCGTTCCGTTACTTATTTCTGAAATGAATCGAATTCGCGTTGACCCGACCTTCTAGATGATTATGACTGTGATTTGATGATGTCTCCATATGGAAATGATCACGGCGTATACTGAGGATTGATCTTCCTATGGATGCAATGTTAGATATTTTTTTATATGACCTAAATAATTTATTTATTTAATTAATTAATTAGTTAAGAGAAAAAGAATATGATCCATTTAGTGAGAAGTTGCAATTGATCAAGGTAACTCTCCATGATTCTCCCCCATTTTAGAAAACCACCAATACATCCTATCATGGCAACTACTTTATGATGGCTAGAGTTAGTATATGGAAATGATAGTAAAAATTAGAAAATAGGTCACCAAATTCACTCTCATAATTTTATACACCATCTAAAAGTGAGAAGGAGGGTTTGGAACTAAAATTCAAATCAAATAAGAAATTGGGGCATACTCAAGGACTGTTTAAGCTTTCAAATTGCAATGACTGGAGGTATACATAATCGATCTCATTTTATTGCTTCCGCTTTCATTATTGTATTTTCATGTTGTGATTAGAATATACATGAAGATATATACATCTTTTACATTTGGTATCAGAGGCTATAATTACCTCTGCCTTGCTTGCTATGGAATTATTATTTTTTCATGAAAATTATAGCATGTTTAGTCATTACGGGCATCCCTTACTTTTGTGTTTAACCGTGTCTGGTATGTGTCTGTGTCTCGAAATGTTGGAGATCGATTTTTAATGAGTCAGCATCGCATCATGCATACGTGTACACCAAACTCTTTGAGTTCACTTTTTGACACAATTTATTTATTATATACGTATGTTGAACTCTTGGAGTTCTCTTTTTACACAATTTAGTTCTTATATATGTTTACCGAACTCTTTGAGTTGTGCTTAGTGTACCCTAAAGGGGTTCAAGGGTGTTTGATTTTTTCACTTCTAAACTGATACCGTACGGTGTATAGGGTGTTTCTAATTCTTGTTATACTTGAACACCTCTGGAGTGGTTGAAAGTTCTTGCCACTGTACAATTCATCTGGAATGTATACTAGTTGAATGTAGTAAATCTGTACGGTATAATTTGAGTGATTTAATACTCCATCTCATATGAATGGCCGAGTTTTGTGAATCTCCTGGTTTGCTTTATACATGATACGTTTTAATCTGCGATTATAAGTTCACAACATATTAGGATTGTAGCCACAGAGAGTAAACACTATATATATATATATATAATGACCGTTAGAATTGTACATGAACAAAGATTAAAGAAATATGTCAAGTGATTTAATAATTTTAGTATTTAGAGAGTAGCCACATCATCTCTAGTTATTTAAAAATTTCTTAAGAAATCACATGTGGAAACAAGACATAAATTTGTAATTAATCATATGTAATATGATGAAATATGCCCACATGAAAGTTTATTATATTTGCATGATTAATTGAGGTGAAATATTGAATTATGTTCCTTAATCTACCTACAAGAATTAAGGAATGAATATGGTTTAATAGTTTCATCATGTAGTTATGAATCTAATTTGAGTAGGACTTTAGCCCACAAACAAGTTTTATGTCACTAGATTCATATTTTTATGCCTGACTTGCATTGGTAAATCATGAATAAGTTTAAGTCTCAATTTTTGTTTATAAGCATGTATATATTTTTCTTTGCAGCAATTTTAACTGGAAACATTTCTGATGTCAATTGTGACATTCCTAAATTAAAGGGTGATAACTATAAGGTATGGAAAGAAAGAGTGCTTTTACAATTGGGGTGGATGGATATCGACTATGCTATTCGGAAAGACGAACCACCTAGCATAACTGAGACTAGTACTCCAGATGCAGTTGATCTTTATAAAAAGTTGGATCGATCTAATCGTCTCTCAGTTATGTTCATAAAAACCAAAATTTGTGCTAGTATTCGGGGTTCTGTCGATCAGCATACTAAGGTTAAAGATCTCCTTAAATCCATTGATGAGCAGTTTGTAAATTCTGACAAAGCTCTTGCTAGCACCTTAATTATGAATTTTTCATCCATGAGGCACAATGGGTTTAAGTGTGTGCGTGATTATATCATGCGCATGAGGGATATTGCGGCCCAACTTAAGGATTTGGAAGTTACATGTATGAATCTTTCCTAGTTCATTTTATTTTGTGCACTCTTGCTCCACAATATGTCCCCTTTAAGATCTCTTATAACACACATAAGGATAAATGGTCAATTAATGAACTTATGACCATGTGTGTTCAAGAGGAGAGGAGATTGAGGATGGAAGAGGGCGAAAAGGTGAACCTTACTACTGCTTCTTCTTCAAAGAAGAAAAGGGATCACATTAAGGAAAAGGGAAAGCTTTCATCTAACCAAGGCATAAAGAAGGAGTCTACGTGTTTCTTTTGTAAAAAGAAGGGACACATGAAGAAAGACTGCATTAAGACTTGGCTTGAGAAGAAAGGTAATTTTCTAGCGTTTTTTTTATGAATTTAATATGATTAATATTAATCATAATACATGGTGGATTGACTCTGGTACTACAATCCATGTCTCGAATACCTTGCAAGGTATGATAAACCTAAGGAAACCAATGGGAAGTGAACACTACATCTATTCAGGCAGTCAGATGAGTTCTTATGTCGAAGCTGTTGGGACATGCAGTTTAATTTTAAGTAGTGGTTTTACTTTGTATTTAGAAAAGACATTTTATGTACCAGGTTTCACTAGAAACTTGATTTCAGTTTCAAGACTTGTACCTTTAGGAATTTCCTTTAATTTTTCGGATTCTGGTTTTAGTATTCTCAGAATTATGAAGTTATTGGTTATGGTATTTTGTCTGATGGTTTTATATCATCTTTATTTACAAAATGATACCACTCATAGTTCTATGCATGTTAATACTGGGTTAAAAAGATGTATTATGAATGAGGACTCCTCAATTTTGTGATACCGGAGATTGGGACATATCTCCATTGAGAGAGTTAAGAGATTGGTAAAGGATGGGGTACTTGGTACTTTGAACTTTACTGATTTTGATACGTGTGTTGGTTGCATTAAGGGAAAGCAAACTAACAAACACAAAATTGGTGCCAAAAGAAGTTCAAACCTATTAGAGATGATACACACGGACATTTGTTGTCCAGACATGAACGCTAATGATCCGAAATACTTTATCACCTTCATAGATGATTATTCACGATATATGTACCTTTACTTACTTCGTTCCAAAGACGAAGCTTTTGATGCCTTTAAATTGTTTAAGGTTGAAGTAGAGAAAAAATGTGGTAAGCACATTAAGATTGTGAGATCAGATAGAGGTGGAGAGTACTATGGTAGATACACCGAGAACGGACAGGCACCATGTCTATTTGCAAGATTTCTTCAAGAGCATGGGATTGTTTCCCAATACACTATGCCTGGTTCTCCGGACCATAATGGTGTAGCAGAAAGAAGAAATTGAACTTTAATGGACATGGTGAGAAGTATGAGAAGTAATTTTAAAGTTCCATCATTTTTATGGGTAGAAGCTCTTAAGACGACAGCGTACATATTAAACCGAGTTCCTTCCAAGGCCGTCTCAAAGACACCTTTTGAGTTATTCAAAGGATGGAAACCGAGTTTGCAACATGTAAGCATTTGGGGATGCCCGTCTGAAGTGAGAATGTACAACCCATATGAGAAGAAGCTAGACCCAAGGACTATTAGTGGAATTTCATTGGATATGCTGAAAGGTCTAAGTGTTATAAATTTTACTGTCCGTCTCATAGCACTATGATTGTGGAATCAAGAAATGCTAAATTTCTTGAGAATGACTTGATTAGTGGGAGTGATCAATTTCAGGACATTGTTCCTGAAAAAGATAATGATCAACTTCCACCTACTGTTTCAAGTGCAAGTTGATTGTCATTCACGCACCTCAAGCTAAATTGCGTGTTAGACAACCAACCATTGAGGTTCCACAAGTTGACAACAATCTAATAGATCATGATGGTAATGAGGAACAAACTGTTCATCCTGAGGATGAATAAGTTCCATTGAGGAGATCTAATAGAGCAAGGAAATCAACTATTTCTAGTGACTATTTAGTGTATCTGCAAGATTCAGATTGTAATATTGGAGCCGATAATGATCCTATGTCATCTTCACAAGCCATAAATTCTACAGATTCAGATTACGGATGAATGGCATGGAAGATGAGATGAACTCTATGGCATCCAACGGAGTTTGGGATCTCGTCGAGTTGCCCAATGGTGTAGAAGCCATTGGATGCAAGTGGGTCTTTAAAACAAAGAAAGACTCGCATGGCAACATCGAGAGAAATAAGGCTAGACTCGTTGCCAAAGGGTTCACTCAAAAGGAGGGAATCGATTAAACAAAGACTTTCTCTCCTGTATCAAAGAAAGATTCTTTCCGAGTGGTGATGACATTAGTAGCTCATTTTGATTTTGAGCTACATCAGATGGATGTGAAAACGACATTTCTTAATGGTGATTTATAGGAAGAGGTTTACATGAAACAACCTGAAGGATTCATCTCTAAAGAGGGTGAGTATTTGGTTTGTAAGCTTAATAAATCCACATGCGGGTTGAAACAAGCTTCTCGATAATGGTATATGAAATTCCATAAAGTTATTAGTTCATTTGGATTCGAAGAAAATGCTATGGATCAATGTATATACCTTAAGGTCAATGGGAGCAAGAATTGTTTCCTTGTGTTGTATGTGGATGATATTTAGCTCGCAACCAATGATAAAGGATTGCTATATGAGGTGAAACAATTTCTTTCAAGTAACTTTGATATGAAAGATATGGGTGAGGCGTCTTATGTCATTGGCATAAAGATCCATAGAGACAGATCTCGAGGGATTTTAGGTTTGTCTCAAGAATCCTATATCAACAAAGTCTTAGAAAGATTTGGTATGAAAGATTGTTCACCAAGTGTAGAACCCATTGTAAAAGGTGACCGGTTCATCTTGGACCAATGCCCCAGGAATGACACTGAAAGGGAACAAATGAAAAGTGTTCCATATGCTTCAGCTGTTGGTAGCATTATGTATGCTCAGGTCTGTACTAGACCCGACATTTCATATGCCGTTGGAGTATTAGGAAGATATCAGAGTAACCCAGGCATCGATCACTGGAAGGCTGTAAAGAAAGTGTTGAGGTACCTTAAGGGTACTAAGGATTACATGGTTATGTATAGACGGACAAATAGTCTTGAAGTGGTAGGCTACTCCGATTCTGACTTTGGTGGCTGCAATGATTCGCGTAAATCCACATCAGGATATGTGTTCATGCTAGCTGATGGGTCAATATCCTGGAGGAGTGCCAAGCAGACCTTGACGGCCACTTGTACAATGGAGGCTGAGTTCTTTTCTTGTTTTGAGGCTACCTCACATGGTGTGTGGCTGAAAGGCTTCATATCTGGGCTAAGAGTTGTTGACTCTATTAGCCGACCAATAAGAATGTATTGTGACTATTCAGCTGCTTTCTTCATGACTAAGAATAATAAGAGTGGAAGTCGAAGTAAACATATCGACATAAAGTATCTAGCCGTAAAAGAACGTGTGCATGAAAAGAAAGTGATCATTGAACACATTAGCACTGAATTGATGATAGTTGATCCCTTGACTAAAGGCATGCATGTTAAAGGATTCAAGGATCATGTAGTCAGGATGGGACTTGGTCCCATTATGTAGTACATTCTTTATGTTTCTCTGAAACTTTCATTTAGTTGGATTATTTCTCATTTGGAAACGTACTTACTTTGGTTATCTTATTGAGAAATATCATTATTTGAGTAAACATATGGTTTACTCATTAAGTTAAGTATGAGTGGTGAAAGACTAAATATATTGTGATACATGGAAGATTAATTCTTGCTCTTAAAGAGAATTAGTCGCCATGATCCGTATATGGAGTCTCTCGTGAAATGGATCAAGTGGGAGAATGTTAGACATTTTTTCATATGGCCTAAATAATTAATTTGTTTAATTAATTAATTAGTTAAGGGAAAAAGAATGTGATCCATTTAGTGGGAAGTTGCAATTGATCAAGGTAACTCCCCATGATTCTCCTCCACTTTAGAAAACCACCCACTACATCCTATCATGGCAACTACTCTATGATGGTTAAAGTTAGTAAATGGAAATGATAGTAAAAATTAGAAAAGAGGTCACCAAATTCACTCTCATAATTTTATACACCATCTAAAAGTGAGAAGGAGGGTTTAGAACCAAAATTCAAATCAACTAAAAAATTGGGACATACTCAAGGACGGTTTAAGCTTTCAAATTGCAATGGCTGGAGATACACATAATCGATCTCATTTTATTGCTTCCGCTTTCATTATTGTATCTTTATGTTGTGATTACAATATACATGAAGATATATATATATCTTTTACATGCAAATGGTGCTGAAGATCCTTGATATTCTGTTGCAGGCATTCTCATATGTGATGGTGAATACATAGATTATAAATCAATATATCGTTTACCTAAACTCCAGCCTCGTATAACCATGAATATCCCCTAATTTATGAAAGTATTGTGTAATTGATGATTTATTAATAAACTTAATATATTAACGATATATATTCCTCTTATAAAAATATATGTATTCTTGAATCTTCCAAAATCAATATTAAGATTTTGAGAATAATCTGATATTGGCCACAACTGAGAAAAAAACATGATCATCGTGTTAATAACCACATGAAGAATAATAAAAAGACCATAAAATAATCAATTAGAGGTTGAAAAATAGATAAGCTTATGGGAGCATGATTTGATCTTCGATAAAAATCTGAAAAGGCGAATCTATAGGTGAATCCATAGATGAACCAACAAAGAAGAAACTTATTATCAGAGTGAAACAAAGTATATAAATTTGTTTTGGAAGAACACAGACATATCCACATTCGTAGATTTTGGTTGAAGCTCTTCTGTATAGCTATTGATGCAGACGATGACATACCAATATATCCCAAGGACTAGATATACCCGACAAATTCAAGTTTGACCATTAATACGAAATGACATAATGATAACATTTTTTTTCTACACGATGAAACTGAAAGTCCAGAAGATTAGTCGGAACAAAATCAACGAAAGCGATAGCAAAAAGAATAGAAAGCGGAATCAATTCAGCGGATCTCCCCGCTCTGATATCATATTAAATTATGGATATCGAAGGATTAAAGTGGTTCGACACTAATGTAATACTCCACTGAAAAAATCTGAAAGATAAATAATGTTATTGATCTTTAGCATAAACTGAGATAGTTATATATTACACAATTTTTTTTTATCGGAAAAAGAGGAAATTCATTGAAAAGAGAAGGTATTTAAGAGGGGTACCTCAACCCAATGAATACAAACGGGAATAAAAAGCAACTAAAAGCCGTTAAAACCGGTATTGAAATCTAAAAACAAAATCAAGAGTAGCGAAATAAGGAGTCTCATAGAGCGATCACCATATTTGCCGTTAGGCCTAACATCCTTGTGTTTGATTCGGCCCAAAAGAACGCTTGAAGTTTAACGTTTCTAATAAGGGTTACCAAACTTTTCGTTTTGTTTTCAAATACTCTTGCATTTCGCTCTTTCCATATGTACCACCATATTATGACCGGTATTATTCCATATTCGACTAAGTCTTTCGTCTCCCCAATTAAAGCTCCAAGATTTAATATTCATGGCGACATTCGAGTTATAAGTCCAAGGACTAATAAAGCTTTCCATAAAGTAATCCCAAATTCTACGGGTCCTCCAACAATCATAAAATAAATGCGAGCTATTTTTATCATCTTCACCACAAAAACAACATAAGCTAAAAACATCCATACGTCTTCTTCAAAGTTTATCCTTTATCATTATCCTATCATGAGAAAGTAACCAAAAAAAAGTTAATTTTATAAGGATATTTGTACAAAATTCTTATTTATAAAATTAGCTAAACATAGGAGATAAAAACACCTCATATCTTGTGGGCAGCAAACGGTGTCCCTCTTCTTGTGCCCCTGAATCCACAAGT